>CM058238.1:89787602-90040018 GCA_030180135.1 Orychophragmus violaceus
TGTTTTCTTGTAGTGATTTCCTTGTTGTATTTATCGTTTCGCCACGTCAGTGATACTAGTTAGAAATTAAGTAATTTAAAACTTAATTCATATTTTAGTTAATTTAAAATCTTACCTCGAGAAAGATTTCGATGATCTTTTCCTGCAGTAGCTCTTCCGTTGAACCGACTTCCTCGGATTGGGTAACCACCTCATCTTACCGCCTTTTCGTCGACTCAACATTCCTCCGAGCGATCGGATCCTGGATTTCGCCTGTAGTCTTGTTTTTATGGCCACCCTCGATGAGCACAATATGTGTCAGATCTCGTCCTTCTCGCTGTTTCTGCCCAAACAATATCTTAATTAAAAAAGGTCTAAACTTATTGAAAATTAAAAATAAATATACTTACAAAGTCAATTTTCCTCGTTGTGGTGTTCTTTGCTCCCCGCGTTATGAGTCGCCATCCCAACCCCGTTCCTGTAACTTTTACGATTTTGGGAGTTCGTCGATGTGGTTGTTGTTGTTGCAGGCTTAATCCAATGACGGTCCATCCGTTTCCACACATGGTCGTTCACACCCTTGGGGACTTCATCGTGCACCCACTTATGTTTCCATATGTTGATGACGTTGGAGAAATGGGATGATGCCTTCTTATCCCAAGTATACTCTTGCTTTAAAAAAAAACCATTTGTTACTAACAAACTTTATAAAATAATAAGATAGACAAAAATAATATAAAGTTAACGAAGGATATGTACCACGAACTGGCGGAACCCGTTATGCCTGTCGGATAAAGGCCTCTCCTTGTACGTCGGGTATCCGATTTGGAGAATATTGTACATCATCCCCAAGATGCTCTTTGTGATCTTCGATTCGGTCAACGAAAACCTGATAAGGCAAAAAAACAAAATGTTATAAATTTGTATGTTAAATAAGTGCAATTTGAAAATCTAGAAGTTAAAAGAGTTATTACCAATAAGTTCCGGGGTGGTCTCGTAGTAGGGATCAAGTCGTTTGAGCAACTCTCGTCCCCGTTGGTCGACTAATGCATATATCTCCGCGGCAATAGACGGCGGAACGTATGGTGTCTCTCGCACTTGAGACACTGAATGGCTTCCACTATGAGTCTTCGGCCGAGTATGAGACTGGTTCTGTTGGGACGGTCCCGACTGTGTCTGGTTTTTCTGAGACGATGCCGGGTGAATGCGTCTAACCTGAGTCGACCAAGACCATCGTACTGGTCTCGGTGGTTATTGATATACCAGATCTTCATATATCTCATCCCCTATAGAGCCCATGAGTTCCAAAAAAATTTCCATACAAACCATAAACGAAAACTAAAGTTAACAATTCTATATCAAAATTTTAAAATTATACAAAAGTATTAAAATAAAAAACTTTAGGAAATTTTTAATAATGTTCATGATGTTATCAAAGAAATTTTTCTCAATGTGAATGACATCAAGATTAAGCCTTAGTAGCTGGTCCTTCCAATATGGTAAATCCCAGAAGATGTTTAGCTTGTGCAGTTATGGACTACACCAATTCCATATATATTCTCATGCCCGTTCCAACCACATTCACGAGTTCTTAGTGCACCAAATCCTTCTAAGAGGCCCAAAATAATCGACCCATCGTCTTGGAGAATAGGATCAACAAACCTTTTCCTCTTCTTCGTAAAAATTTTAGTGTTTTTTTGATACGGATGATCATGCGGTAGAAATCCTCTATGACAATCAAACCAACATGTTTTGCGTCCATTCTTCAACTGGAATGCATCGGTCTTTTTCTGACAATAAGGACATGCTAACCTCCCATGCGTTGTTCATCCTGATAACTTACCATAAGCCGGAAAATCGCTAGTGGTCCACATTAGTGCAACTCATCTGAAAATTTTCCTTGCAGGAGACATCATATGCTACAACACCGGAAAACCATAACATTTGCAACTCCTATATCAATGGCTGCAGGAATACATCAAGTGACTTTTTGGATGCTTTGGACCTGGAACGAGTACGGAGAGGGAAAGAAACTCTCGATGCATGCACATAGATGGCGGTAGGTTATAAGGAGTTAGAATCACTGGCCACAACAAATATTATCTCCCATGCCTTCCACATTGGTTGAAACCATCTGTGCATAATCCGAGGTACACGTTACATGGCTCGTATGCAAAATCTGGATATAATCTCTGAAAATGTCTCCAGGCTTCATCATCTGATGGATGTGCAATCTCTGCTCCTCTTCTATGCTCAGCATGCCATATCATTTCCCCCGATGTTCGCTCCGATTGGTATAAGCGCCTCAGCCTATCCGTTAATGGCATATACAACATTCGCTTGAACGGAACCTTAGCTCTTCCCTTGTATCCTGATAGCGCGGCTTCTTACAGAATTTACATTCTAGGCAGTATTCATCTTCTCGCAAATATACCATACAGCTGTCGATGCACACATCTATCATGTAGTACGGAAATCCAAGCCCTTTAACAAGTTTCTCGACCCCGTTGTATGAACCTGGCGCAAGAATGTCTTCAGGAAGAATATCTTTCACAAAATCGCAAATCGCATCCACACATTTCTCCGCCAGATTGTAGTCCGTCTTAATGGTCATTAATCTTGTAGCAGATGATAATGAGGAATGATCTTCTTTGCAACCATTATAAAGCGGTCGCTTCTCTGCATATCAAAAAAAATCTCCTAGCTTCTACATTGGATTCCTCATCTACCCTAAGAATTTGATATTCACCTACTTCCGGAATATTTTCTCTATATGCATCATTAACCATCTGAATGGTACCTACACCAAAATCTACATCACCACTATAAGGTTTGCTAGACCTAACATTAGGTTCCCACCTACAAGTACTACCATAAGGTTCTCTACTACTACTTGCATAATCCGAAGTTTCCCCATGAAGATACAAAATCTTATAACCCGCCCTAAACCCAACTGAATACAAGTGATGCAATACTTTGCCAATCATAAGATTTCTAAAATTTCAAGGCAATCAGTACATGGACATTTTAACTTACCGGTTTTCTGCGTATGTGGTTGATTGGAAGCTAACGACATGAATTCCATAATACCGAGTGCATATTCACTGTGCACAAGGGTCGTTGCCTCATCAATACTAACTCCGTCCATCCACGATCTGTAATAGTTAGAAGAAGAGATTTCTTGGTAATTAAAAGTACCAAGCTCCCTTGATTTGATTTTGAAATTTTAGTCCTTAATTACCCTTTTAATGACCAAAAATTCATAACTTAATCTAGGAGTCAAATATTTCTGAATCCTTTTAAACATAGCTTCTACATAGTTTAATGAATATGTGGTCAAATGTTCATAATTTTTGGTGGACTTTAGAGGCATTTCCGTTTTTTGCTCGGTTTTGTCAGTTTCCATTCCCGACAGCCCGTTAAAAAATATTTAGAACCCCATATCCTCTGAAATAAATCCTCCAAGATTCTTTTTTAAATATTAGACTCCTTTAGAATCATTTAGAAATTCGCTTCAACTGAATCAGACACCCGTAGCTCCCGTTATGAATTTTATAAGTTTTATCGGTTCTATTGGTTTCCTTTCCCGATAGTCCGAAAACTCATCTACGGTCTGTTTCCACCATTCTTGGTTTTATAAATGTTTTTTTTATTTAAAAAGAATAGCATTTGGCCCGTTTTAGCTTCCGGCTCGCATTTTGGTAAAATTACCAAATGCCCCTTAACTTCTCAAAATGACGAAAATGCCCTCCGTTGACTTTTCTGCTGTCCGTTGACCATTTTTTGATATATGGTATTACAGATAGGTGTGTAGGTTCTGGAACAGAGGAGGTATGAGGTATTTGTAGGACAATAAGAGATGGAAAACCGACGAAAATAGTTGTTATCCGTCGGAAATCCGTCGTTTCATTTCGGTCCAGTGGTTACATTAACAGTCACATTAACGTATACATTAACGGTTACATTGAACCAACGCTAAACCGACCAAAATCCGATGAAAAACCGATGGAAACTTTATCTGTCGGTTTATCGTCGGAAATTTTCGAGGATTATCGAAATCGTCATAAAATTGCGACGATATACCGATGAAAACCTTCTTGTCGACAATATGTCGGTTTATCGTCGGGATTTTCCGACGGAATTGTTGCCGTCGGTAATTCCGTCGGTAATGGGCCTGTTTTCTTGTAGTGATTTCCTTGTTGTATTTATTGTTTCGCCACATCAACTAAATATTATCCGTCTTTTTCTATGCTTCTACGAGGAAATCATCATTGTACAACCACATTGTTCCTTTGTCCTAACAATTTCTCCCTTTTTGTCTGAATGTGATATCTCAAGCCACCTGCATTCACAAGACAACAATTTCCTAACATGTTGCTCCCCCTATCTATTGAATTCTCTGCCACTTTCTTCTTTGCCTTTTTCTTCATTAACACCCTCAAATTCTCTCTCATAATCTCCCCTTGCTTGAGTACACACTAAGAACAAAATTTAACAGCAAAGGAACAACACTTTTAGGACACGCATCATTGGAGTTCTAGCTTCCTTACTTGTCTTCATCTCGAACTGTGTTATCATATTTCTTGTATACGCACTCTCTTTATCCAATTCACTACCAATTGAATCATGGTCCATCCCCATATGTTCAGTATCTTCAGTAATGCCCAGGTTGCACATCACCTCTGTTTGTGTTGCCTTATCTTCTTTAAATATGTGAATCTCAGTCATCTTCGAGAACTCCATTTGATCAACCTATAGGCTACAAAAAGGTTGTGAGTACAAATCTGACTTTTCTACCCATACCATATGGTATTTACGTGGCTTAACGTAGTATTTAATGCCCAAACTTTTTTGATCTTGCTCTTAAGCTCATAACAGTTTCTCTTGATACGTCCATGTCTTCCACAGAAATAACATCCTCTTCTCCTTTTGATGACCTGGTTATTAGGCCTCATTACCAATCATCTGAGACTAACTGCTTTACTCATTTCAACTTGAATTGACTTTCCTTTAGTTTCCCTGCTCAAAGTTCCTTGGAAAATTTTACTTAGGCTTTTGTAGTTTGGCTTCCCTTCCACACATTTACGACATGTGTAATCCAATCCCCAGTTATGCTTTGCTGGTTGTCTCATCGTCAACAGCTTATCAAGGTTCTCAGATCACTGTTCAGCATTCTGAGCTTTTTATAATTCTCAGTACCATCATGCTCAAGAAACTGATTCTTCTCTTTTTCAAGAATGTATTATCATGCATCTTCTTCATCTCTTCTTCCATAAGCTTAAAACATTCAGATTCAGATTTCTCTGATCATTTCCTTGATCTAGAATCTGGTTTGACTTCTATTGCTTGTTCCATCATCTTCACATCAGATTGGTTTCCATCTCAAGTATGATGATTTTAACTTTTAACGGGGCCTTACCCTTGAGCAGTTGCAGGTTTGTGTTACTCAGATTTACCCAATTATCATAGAGGATTCGGTACTCAACCTTTACATCTATCTCAGCATCTTCATCAGAATCATAGTCACGATCAGACTCTTTATCAGAATATTTTCCTATCAAGGCCACAAAGTTCAACAGAATATCCTCGTCTTCGCTCTCATATGAGTTTGTGACACTATCATTTCATTTGTATAAGTTGGATAGTCAGACTTCATATGTCTGAAACATATACATCCACGAAACTTTAACTCCAACCAGAGGACATTCAAATGCCAATAACCTTCACATTCATGACACTGAAGGTAATGTCTCCAAAAATTTTTTCCAGCTTCATACCTTGGTGTTTGGTTTGAGGTTCTTTCATTGTCGTTTCTTTGCGAACTTGAGACGAATTTAATTTATCCTTTGTTAATTCTCATCAGGGCCTTTTGAAGCTTCTCGCTAATAGGTTCATAATCTCTCAACTTTTTGGGTCATGCTTTCTTCCAACTTATGAAACCGATCTGATTCTTGATATTCAACAAAACTTATCCCTTTGAAAATATTAGATGCTTCCATTTCTTTTGCTTTTAACATTCCCACTAGCTCAGAGAACTTCATGTGATATGTGTTCCTAGCCATCTTGAGAACTGCATTTTGTGCTCCATACTTTGCAGGTAAGCATCTTAACATATATTTTACCAGCTTCTTATCCTTATAAGTTTTACCCAGCACTGAAGCTTCATTAGCTATGGAACTAAGCTTAGATCCAAAACTCCCAATGGATCATCACTTTCCATCCTAAGATTCTCGAAGTATGATGCCAAGTGATCCAACCTTGTTTCTTTTTTACGTTTGATGTCTCATCGTAGAAGTTGACTAGGAGTTCCCAAGCGTCTTTAGCAGTGGAGTTCCCATGAACAAGCTTGAATTTCTCAACATCAATTGCTGTAAAGATATCACTAATAGCCTTAAGAATTAAACATTGATGTGTCCTTCTCTGCTGCAGTCCACTTATATTTGGGCTTTGGTCGTTTCTTTCCTTCAGCGTCAGGAACATATGGTTCCTCCCAATAAGATTCCACAGCAGTCCAAGTGTCCTCGTCTATAGCCATGATTTTTTGTTCATGCACACTTTCTAGTGACCGAAGTTGTTTTCATCAAGCATGAGTGTCTTTTGAGTTTCTAAAAATCTCCTTTGTGTACCCATCTTCTCCACAAGATCCCACTATGTTTAGTAGCTTCTCTAAATCCACCGTCAGAGACCCGATCTGATACCAATTGTAAAACCAGAAGATACATACACAACACTTGTAATACAAAATTCAGAAATACTTCTCTTATTAGAAATTGCTTAAACAATCTTCTTACTAGATGTTTAATCAGGTTTACATGTAGTCGATCTTGAATCGCTACTGATCAATTCCTAATCTAGACACCTTAGAAAGTCTCTTAAACAATCTCCCAACTTTTTAATTGGAATTACTTGACGTTACACACGATTCGACACAGGCCGTTTCTTAGGCTACTCAACCTTACACACAGCAACATATATGCCCTCTCTTTGTTCAATCACATATACACCCGCAAAACGTTCGCTCACGATCTACTCTTGCTCACGTTAAGCATTCACTCTTTTTTTTCTTTTCCTAAACAAAGATCACTTGTTTCTATATATACTATCACCACAATAGGTTCAGCATATCTCACGTTAAATTTCTAAAATATTTTCAAATCTTCTATTTCTTGATTTGGAGATCTCTGATTCGATCTTGATTTATTTTCTTGTTGTATTTATCGTTTCGCCACGTCAGCTAAATATTCTCTGCCTTTTTCTCTGCTTCTACGATGTATTCTCAGCATAAACAATTGAATCAAATCAACTTTGGATTAGATTCTTGATATACAAGCATTATCACAAACAATGAATCAGATTTCCAGGTCCAACTAAAACGGCTTGGCATGGATATTTCTGTTTCATGCTTTTGTCTCTTTAATCTAAAGAAGATCATACATATAAGCTGTAATAACAAGTTCATGCTTCTAGTTTTTGATTGTTTTCAGTGTTAGCCTCAAGACAATTATATAAAAACCAAAGTTATTGATGCTAATTTGAGTTTGGATAAGAACCACATAGATTAAAAATTTGATAGTTATAAAATGCATCACACTGAAGAATTGCAAGTGTAACATTGATGACATAAAGTGTAATTATATATAAACTTGAAAGCAAATAGATAGCAGGAAGATATGATTCCTAGTTCAAAGGAAAAGCAGATTGTTTCTTCCTTTTTATTCATAAGATACAAAAGGAGAGAAATATGAGTTTGTCCATGCACCTCCACGTCGTCAGGCTGCGTTGCATCAGCTGGTACATACTCCAGCATATATACCCTTAGATTTATTACATATATCATTTCTTACTATTTTTAGTGTTCCTTCACACTCACACACACATATAAGTATAGAGAGCTTAACAATATTTGGTCACAGAAATGACATCAAACTCAACTCCCACATAAAGCTTATCCTTCACCAAAAAAGGTTCACGAAGTTTCGATAGGGGCATGAACTCATCAAATCCATTGCTGTCATCATATTCTTCATCAACCCAGTCGAAATCTACCCCCAAAAAAATCTGTTTTAAACAACGCAAAAAAAAACTTTTAAAAGTTAGCTAACTTCAAAATAAATCATACCTGCTTCCTCAACATGATTCCGATAAACTTGATCCAATACTCTTATCTTATATTCGACGAAAGTTTTTGCCTTTGGTGCATTGTTGATAAACCCATCTCCCACTAGATACACAGAAAATGATTCGCCCTTTGCATCCTCACACCCTGTTGGATAAACTTCAATTCTCCTAATCAAACACAATAAGTTACATGTTAACTGCTTTTGAAATTGAGAAAATAAGAGCATCTACATTTTTTATTTTTTTTATTTTTTAATTTTCTTTGAATGACCAGGAGATTCTGGATCCGTAGGTCCGTATATCCCCTAGGGCTAAGGACCCCACCCAACATGAATCAAATTTAGATTGGGGGAAAGCTACTAGCTGACCTTTACCAACTGATATATTAGAAGTTTCTTATAAGTTTTTAGGAACTGATCATCAAGTACCATTTTCGGTTTCCGACTACAAATTCATTGGACTTATGAGACTTTTCAGGGTCGAAAGACGAGAACTTGGTCATCATCCAAGTGACTTTGTTATTGAGAGGCTTCTCAATTAAGGTAAAACATTCAGCTGTCCCTGGTCTCTGAGGATGTTCCAAACCAGGAATACTGGCACCAAACATGCAACAATCTCCAATAAGGAACCCTTTGCTCTTAAGATCATCAATTGACATCAGCTCTGTAATCCCTTTCATCTTCGGTTTTGATGTTGTACCAAAGTCCCATCTCACTGCATGCATATATAACACATCAACCTCGACACTTGTTATATATATGTATAAAAGAGATGAGAAAGAGACCATTGACTTTGGGGTGCCATTCTGCCTTTAACTGACTGACAACATAGACCTGATACTCGAGCTCATCATGTATTGGAGCTTGATTCTCTAAGAAAATGGAGACATACTTTTCATCATCTTCATCCTCGTCAAAATTCACATAGATTTTCCTGTTTTCATACAAATAAATGATCACAGAGCTTATCATCTAGAAGATATATAGACAAGAAGAAGCTCACCATTTGCGACCACAGAGATCAAAAACAGAAGATTCGATCCCATCAACCTCATGCTTCGCGAGTAAAGAGAAATTGTCTATCTTGAACAAGTGAGAATTTTTGTGATTCTTCTTGAACTCTTCCACCATTTCTGTCAAAGAAAAAAAAGATTGAAACCTGGAACTGATGATAATATATATATACAGAGAGAGAGTCTATCAAAGTTATTACTTTCAATGGGTATTGGTCGTGACATTGTGACAAGCTGCAAATGATATGAACTTAAATTTCTTTTTTTCAGTGGAGGCTGTGTATTTGAGGATGTAAATCATACCTATATTTATACACACATTACATAACAAGAGTCAAGTGAATCGAGCATTTTTCTGAAGTCTTTCGAATCGAACAAAACACTCATCGTGAAGTTAACGCTATACAGAGATTCGAGATTGGTAAGCATTATACATCGCATATATCTATGTCGTACAATCGACCTTATCTTGAAACCATGCAACATATATTCCAAGTTTCTCGTACGTGCATGTGCTTGCTTTATGAGAAAAAGGGAATAATAAAACAAGAAATATGAAAGTTTAAGTGAATGATCATGTACATTGTTAAAAAAAAAAAAAAAAAAAATAAATAAATAAAATAAAAAAAAATAAAAAAAAAGATCATGTACATTGTTGGTTGGTGGAGGACTTAATTCGCCGTTACCTCAGCCTACTATTAACAATTAGAGCATGTCCGACCATAAAACTCACTAGGGGTTCTTAAAAAAAAAATTATTAATGGCTACACGTCACGTGGCGTGAACAGTGAAGAGTCGATCCTTATATAAAGATTTTAAGATTCGGTATATACACTGTTCACGTGGGACCCACAATATTTTAATTTTTTTTTTAAGAAACTCCCTTAAAATACTCTCAATGTTCATGCTCTTAGGCCCAATAAAGTCGCAAAGCACATCGCGGCTCGTTGTCATACAAATTCTAAGATCAGAGGAGCCGGTGACATGCATATGTCTACTGAACATTTTTTATTGCCAACCTATCTTGCATTGCATGTAATTCAAGTAAGTCTCTAGATAATGTCTGTCGTAAATTACACAAGACAGATGACAAAAGACACTTCATAGCCGAGTTACAATCTCTCAAAATTAAGGGAGAGTGGCATCATAAATATGATGACTTCTGATGTATTTCGAATCCAACAAAAACACTCATCATGGAGTTAACGCTATATAGAGATTCGAAATTGGTAAGCATTAATTATACATCACATATATCTATTTCCTACAATAATCGATCTTATCTTGAAACCATGCAACATATATTCCAAGTTTCTCATACGTGTGTGACATCATAAAAAATCTTATATTTTGAAAAAAAATCTTATATTTTGGCGACACAATAACTCACTGAATCGCGACGATAAAGGCGATTAACGATTATCAACTCCGACTTTCTAATTTCTTCCTTCAGGCCTTAATTCCGACACGAAATTCCTGTTTCTTCGGGGTTTCTGGTTCCGATTTCGTTACGCAATTTCAAAATTGCGATTTTACTTATTCCGATTTTTTTTGGATCCATGATTTACCCACGTTTGGGTTCGACGGTTTTTCGGGAGTCTCAACTTCTCTCGAGACATTACGCAAACCTCCGTGGCCTGGGTTTAAATCCTCCCTACCTCTCCTTGTTCCCACAAACACTTCTCACCAAATTCAAAACTTATCGAGATTTTGTGAAAATGAGTGACAATTTGCAGCGCCAGATGCAAGATATCAACCTTGGTATCACTGATTCTCCGATTCCATTACCGGCGTCCGTGACAAGGCCTGCCTCATCTTTGACGCGTTTCTCAATTGTGGTCACACCTCTCAACCCCAGGAAACAGAATCTTCGTCTCATGATTGTTCAATTGCCGCGTGTTTGGGGACTGGAGCATTCTATCACTGGTCGTATCATTGGCCCGGGCAAAGTTCAATTTTTGTTTACGACAGAGGAAGAGATGCATATGGTGCTTCGTCGGTCACCGTGGTCCTTCGCGGATTGGATGATCACGGTAACCCGGTGGTTCCCCAATCTCTCCACTGAATCCATGAAGATAATCCCATTTTGGGTCAAAATATGGGGCATTCCAATTGAATACCTGACAAAAGGCACCATTGAATTCATTGCAGACAGAGCTCTTGCCCCTGTTTTTGACATTGATTTTGATGATAATCAAGTTCGGGTTGGTTTTGTACGTGTTCAAGTACTATGGAATGTCGACACGGCTCTTCGCTTTAAACGGAACTTCCAGTTTGTTGCTGGAGAGAACACTCTGCTTACCTTCCGCTTTGAACGTCTGCGTGGATTCTGCAAACGTTGTGGTTTACTCACACATGACCAGAAAGATTTCCCACTCCGTTTTGACGACAACGATGATGGTTTCGATGACGGACCTGACTCTGGACATGAAGAGGAGCCACAAAACACCATTGCTCCTATTGCAGAAGATACACAGGGTGCTGCTCCCAATGTCGACCATCTTATCGGTCATGAGATGATACACGACAATGTTCTTCCACATGCGGATCCAAACATGTTTGCAGCTCTTGCTGATGGGGAAGTTGGTGAAACCATAAATCCGATCCATGCTGAGGCCCATGCTTTCCTTCAGGAAGAATCCCGACTACAAGCTCTCCGCAAAGCCAGAGGAAAATGCAGAGAAGATGAAGTCATGGCTAACGATGATGATTCAAGCCTTAAACGTAAACGTGATACTATGGTAGATGAAGATGATGACTCTCTACCTGCTTCGCTACCGAGGCCAACGGACAGACTTAATTTGGGGCCAGTCCGACGCAAAGCTTCACCACAGGAAGAATGTGACTCCAACTCAGTAAACCAACCTACAGACAGAGGCGCGGGGGGCCCGGTACCCCCACAATTCTAATGAAGATCATTTCCTGGAACTTTCAGGGCCTGCTGGGGTCACTGACTAAACCAAGGCTGAGGGAACTTTGTCGTCAACACCATCCTGATATCATTTTCCTTTCCGAGACGATGAATAGTCCTTCAGTTGTTCGTAATGTGGCTGTTTCTTTAGGTTTTTCAAATTATGTTTGTGTTCCTCCATCAGGTCATGGTGGAGGTTTAGCTTTGCTTTGGAGTAATTCAGTTTCAGTTTCTACTTTCTCCTCCGATGTACGTTTGATTTATGTTCATGTCAATTTTAATGGAATGGCTTTCTACTTTTCATGTGTCTATGGTAATCCAATACAACAAAGAAGATATGAGTTATGGGATCGCTTAAAACAGCTTAATGAAGGTCGAGAGGGTCCCTGGCTACTAATGGGTGACTTCAACGAAATTGTATCTAACACTGAAAAACGGGTGGAAATCTTCGTGACGAATGGACCTTCCGTAACCTTCGTGCTTTGTATTCTTCTTGTGACTTGACTGACGTTCATTCACCGGATGACAGATTTTCTTGGATTGGGATACGGCACACTCATACAGTAGAGGAATGTTTGGATAGGGTGATGGCTAATTCAGAATGGAAGTCGTGTTTCCCAGCTTCGGAAATGACCTACCTTGCTTACGCCGGGTCGGATCACAGGCCTGTATTACTCAATATTGCTTTTGAAGTCTCCTCACGACGTAAACAATTCCGTTTTGATTCACGGTTAATACGGACACCAGGCTTTTATGAGTATGTTGAGGCGGGTTGGTATTCACAGTCTCTGTCACCAACAGCGACCATTGCTGATCATTTATCAGCCTGCCGTAAGTCTTTATCTCAGTGTCGAACCTATAACAACATGAACTCTGGTCGTCGTATCAAAGAACTACAGCAGGATTTAGACCGAGCTCTAGTGGATGTTTCCTTACACCCGCAAATCCCGACTTTACGTCGTCTACTTGAAATTGCCTATAGTGATGAAGAAGATTACTGGAAACAAAAAAGTCGACAGCAAAAACTAGCTCATGGGGATAGAAATACGAAGTATTTTAATAACAGTACAAAGCAGCGATATGCACGCAATGCTATCGTTTCTATCAAAGATGAACAAGGACGTGTTTACAAAGGCGAACGCGCAATAAGTACTTTGGTTGTGGACTATTTCCAAGACGTATATAGTACCTCGCGGGCAACCCTTGACCATACCATTTTCAACGGTTTTACAAGCACGGTCACAGATGACATCAATTCATCTTTGACACAAGACTTTACGGATGACAAAATTTACAAGGCAGTTTGTTCCATTGGGGCTGACAAAGCTCCTGGACCCGATGGTTTCACGGCAAGTTTCTTCCATGAGTGTTGGGATACGGTCAAATACGATGTCTGCTCTGAAGTTCGCCGATACTTTTGCACAGGCGAGATGACAGCGGGAATCAATCATACTAATATCTGTATGATCCCCAAATTGACGAACCCATCAACACTTAAAGACTACCGTCCCATTGGTCTATGTAATGTTATTTATAAGATCATCTCCAAATTATTAGTGGGACGTCTCAAGGGATATCTCGACCTTATTGTTTCAAAAGCCCAAGCTGCTTTCATCCCTGGACGTTTAGCTACGGATAATGTTCTCATTGCAAATGAATTGATGCATTCGCTTAAAGTCATAAAACGGGTGAGTCAAACATATATGGCTATTAAAACCGACATTTCCAAGGCATACGATCGTGTGGAATGGGATTTCTTGGAAGTTACACTTCATGCCTTTGGTTTTTCCCCGGTGTGGATTTCTTGGATTATGGGCACAGTCAAGTCCGTTTCTTTTTATGTCCTTATTAATGGCTCGCCTCATGGACTTATCAAACCACAACGAGGACTACGACAAGGTGGTCCGTTATCTCCTTATTTATTTATCCTTTGTGCGGATGTTTTAAGCCATTTGATTAGAAAGGAGGCGGCTGCAAGTAATATCAGAGGCATTAAGATTGGGAATGGTGTGCCAAGCATCACTCATCTACTCTTTGCTGACGACTCTCTATTTTTCGTCCAAGCAAATGACCGTAACTGTCGAGCACTGCGGCGTGTCTTTGATCACTATGAACGGTGTTCTGGTCAAATGATAAATACTTCGAAGTCCACAATTACTTTTGGTGCACGTGTTCAGGGCAGCAGACGTGAAGGTCTAAAACTTCGCCTACGTATTCCTAATGAAGGAGGCGGCGGTAAATATTTGGGTCTACCAGAACATTTTGGTCGCAAGAAAACAGAATTATTTCATTCTATTGTTGATCGGGTCCGACAACGTACATCAGCTTGGCCAGCCAAACATTTAACTCGAGCAGGCAAAGAAATAATGTTGAAATCAGTGGCTCTCTCCATGCCGGTATACTCGATGTCATGTTTTAAGTTGCCTGGGGAAATCACCGATGAAATTACCTCTCTCCTTCGTACCTTTTGGTGGCAAAAGAATCAAGATTCCAGAGGTATTCCTTGGGTTGCTTGGGATAGATTACAACTACCAAAAGATAAGGATGGGATTGGTTTTCGAGACTTAGAAAAGTTCAATGACGCTTTACTTGCAAAACAAGCTTGGCGTCTTCTCAAATTTCCAACCTCACTGTTTTCGAGACTTTTCAAAGCCATGTATTATAGAGATTGCTCGCTTCTGGATGCTCGACCAAAGAGACTTCAATCTTATGGTTGGTCCTCCATTTTAACCGGATTAAATTTATTGAAGAAAGGGCTGTGTCATTCTATTGGAACAGGAGAAGATACAAGGGTTTTTCAAGACAACTGGTTGCAGACCAAACCACCACGCCCGCCAATAAGTGTCTCCCTACCGGCTCCTCAGCTGCATGTTTCAGATTTAGTCTCCTCAAATGGATCCTCTCGTTTTTGGAATGAGACTGCTATATGGACACACATAAATGTTGCTGATCATTCTAACATACGTTCCATCTATCTCCCTCAGTTCACTATTCCTGATAACATTTTTTGGGGCCTTACTCCACATGGCCAGTACTCGGTACGGTCAGGCTATCGTCTTGCCTAGGATTCTGACCCTACTACGGCAACCATAAATCCTCCTCATGGTGACCCGGTTATGAAATCGAAAATCTGGATGCTTCCCATTCCTCCTAGGTTCAAACATTTTCTCTGGCAGGTTTTATCCAGGGCAATTGCTACTACCACACGGCTCCGGACCCGAGGTTTATCTATCCCCAGTACATGTCGTCGATGCGGTTTAGATGATGAAATCATTAATCACCTGTTCTTTTTATGTCCGATATCACAAACCTTTTGGACACGAAGCCATCTTACTCATCTAAACATCTCTTTCGTTTCTACAGATGTTTTTGAGGATAACATTGCTTCTTTAATTCTACGTTTTGAGAACTCAGTATTAACCATGATGGAGAAGATGTTACCCATATGGATATTGTGGCATATTTGGACATCTCGTAATGCCCTAATTTTCACCAATACACTGATCAAACCGGAGTTGGAGTTGGGATACTGTTTTGCGGCAGTGAACGAATGGATTTCGGTGACTTCCACACCTACATCCGCACCTACACCGGTCGTACTCACGTCATCGTCTCCTACAACTTGGACTCCCCCAAGTTCTCCTCATCTTAAGTGTAACTTTGACGCAGATTTTGACATACATACAGGTAACGCTTTTGCAGGCTGGGTGATAAGAGATGCAAATTTTTCTCTTGTTCATTGGGGAAGAGCTTTTCTTGGATGTCTCTCTTCACCATTGGTGCCCGAAGGGTTAGCTCTCAAATGTGCTGTCCAATCTTGTCTAACAAACCATTTACGCCATGTGATATTTGAAGGCGATAACCAGACGTTGATGCTTGCTATGAATCGTACAAATGTTGTTTGGAACCTACACACTATCATCCTCGACATCTTTCACTTATTGCCTCCCTTGGGATCTTCTTCTTTTCTTTTTGTGTGGCGCCATTGTAATCAAGTTGCTGATTTCATTGCCTCAGCTCATTCTATGGATTTTAATTCCCGGTCTTTCCAAACTACTTTTCATTCTTTGTTGTTTAACGATTCTGTAACAACTTTTAACATTTAATATATATTTATTTTGCCGGAAAAAAAATGTGACGTTTCTGAAAATCAAGGGAGAGTGACATCATAAATGTGACGTCCGTCCCGCTTACTTCGCAGACACGGAAAGTCATTTAAAAATTTTACAATTATTTTTAAGTTGTTGCAGTAAGATCTTTGCTTCGAGTATCAGTTCCTAGATAAGGTTCTTCGTGTTGGTTAGCGTGGAGCTCCGTTTTCTCCGGTTGTGGTTCTTAAGTGTTTGTAGACTTCGGGTGGTGTTGTTGCTGGTTTTAGTAAGTGTGCTTTTCTTTTCTTTTGGTTGCGACGGCATAGTTCCTGAGGTTATTATCTCTATCTTCTGCCTCCGGTTTCCTACCCGCGGCAAGGGTTCTCCGGTCCATCCTAAAAGAATTGGGGCTCGGCCCTTTTTGCATCTACTCGTTCGTTGACGTATGGTAAAAGATTCTGGTCCTTCGTTGACTTTCTCGTGGCTCCTTTTGTTGGAGCAATATAATGAGTGTCGGTGGATTTGCCTCAATAAATCTCGGCTTCAGATGTTACACTCATTTTCTCTCACGGTGATTGGTGCTCACTATCTCTTCGTTGTCCTCTCTGCTGTTCTTCGATCTGTCTTTTATTAGTTGATGTTGTTAACGTGTCCGGTCTAACGGTTTTTTGTTTTAAGGGTGTAGGTTATTTTGGGTTGTTGTCTTGTGTAGTTTATTTCTGTGGGGATAATTTTTTATCCGTCGGCTCTTGACGCCGGTATCGGAATGTGATAGCGGCTTTAATTTTTTACGTGTGTTTCAAAATTGTTTTCCTCCTTGGTAATATATAGAAAAATCTTTCAGTGAAAAAAAAAAAAACTTAAAAACCAAATAGAATACATAAACGAGTATTGTCACAAAGCCTAATAATAAGTTATTATTTCAGAGAACTGTCAGAGCCTAAATGGCTGGAGAATAATAAGCTTTTAAAACCGCTCACGAAAGATGGCAAACACTTCTATGATTCTTTAACAACAGAAGCAAAGCCAAAAATAAACAGAACCACTCAGATTCAGACAAACTCCCCGTCTGATTCATAATCTTCATCGTCTAATTCAGGCCAAACATAGTCGACGTCTAGAGGATGCCTTTGCAGGAGATTCATGAGCTGTTCAATGTTTCTCATCGGCCTAGGAGTTTGCCCCGCCTCTGCTTCGTTCTCATCCATTTCTAGTGGATCACGGTAACTTAATACATTCAACCCAAACTTTCCTGAGTCATCCGGATCCACCACCTTAAATGATTTTGGTAGTGATCTTCCCATCGCTTTGACATGTGACACACTGCAAAAAACAATCAACAAAAACTACTTTCAAAGTGCGCAAGTCGTAAAGCTTGAAGGCATCTAGACCAATAGGGAGAGAAGATGTACCATATGTAGTATAAGCCATCCATTTCTTGTGTCTGAACTCGACCAAGTAACTCGACTAGCATAAACCCACCAATGCAAATAGCGGGCTCTGGAAGCTTAAAGGTCTGCAATCGATTTTCCTACTCATAATAAAAACCAAACATTGGTTATCAACAGTTCAAGAACAAGATTATATATCATGCTAAAGACGACAACAAACCTGAGCCATGGGAAACTCTTGTGAAGTGTAAGTCCATACATAACTCTTTCTGGACTCATCTTTTTTATCCTGTGGATTGATGATATTGCGGTGACCCAACCGGATACGAACATAATGTGAAGAGTATATTGGAGAACCGGGCTGAAAATACGCTAGAGAAAACAAGGAACCATTAAGCAACAAAAATCAATAAGAAACTATAAAACGAGGATGGGATCGTCACCTTGGAAAGGCTGCACGCTGAATTCAGTAATGACACTCAAATCAGCCTTCAACATGTAAATAAGTGTTTCAGGCACCGAAGTCTTTTGTTGTCCTGTACTCGACCAATATGAAGGAGTGCCACCAATTCTATCTCTTTCATCGAGTGTGTTCAAGATGGTCTCTGCTGGGAAATTATCAGTACTAGAAGCTTTAA
This sequence comes from Orychophragmus violaceus, assembly GCA_030180135.1. NCBI lineage: Eukaryota > Viridiplantae > Streptophyta > Magnoliopsida > Brassicales > Brassicaceae > Orychophragmus > Orychophragmus violaceus. Next base: position 89,805,743 of record CM058238.1, read on the forward strand.
TAGCATCGGCAATACAGCTTTGGATAGGAGCCGACGAGCATCCTTTAGCCAATAAGGCATAAGCCCTGTGTTCTCTTTCTAGTACCCTTGTATCAATGAGACTGCTTGGCCCGGCTTCAGAGGACTCTTCATTTATATCATCATCGCTTGCTTCTATTATACGATCCACATTAGTGAGCTGGTGGAACAATTTCAAGCACAGGTTCTTGGAGAGACTGTTCTTAATCACTGTAAGTGCAAACCCATACGCGGAACATTAAAAAGATGTAAAATTTTCTAATCCACTATGCTCCAGATTCAAAATCACATTGAAGAAAACAATAAAAGATGATGCTTAGCCTCTTACCAAACTCTCGCCAGGAGCGTGAGACAGCACTGGCACGGACAAGATCTGATGGGTCATCTAGACACGAAAGAATGGCTAAAGACATGTCCACATCTAGATTGTTTACGAAATCCATCTTGTTCGATCAAACTGTAATTCACCCTACAATAAATACAAAATTAGCTATACGACCAGATGACCGATTGCGATTTCTTAAGCATTGACAGAAAACAAACAGTAATTTGGTAAAATTTCGATAATCCAAGGGAAGACTTCGGGGGAACGAAAACTATAAATTAAGAGGGACCAATGATTCAATTTTCACAGCAATCGGACGAAATCGACGATGATTGTGATGGAATGTTGAATCCAATCAGAAAAAAAACATGGAAAGGGAGGAATTTTTACCTAATTTCTTATCGATAATCAGATAAGAGCGAGGGGGCCTAGAAATTGACGGGTGGTGATTCATTCAAGCAAGCAACGAAAGGACAGAGACCGACATGTTAACAGGTTAGTTCTGTCTTTTGGCACCGCTATTTACTTTTATAAAAGTGGTATTTGTTCCATAATACAATCAATAATTATCCATTCAAATTTGGATAAGATCAAACATATTTATTCATTCATTCATTCATAGATTATCCATCAAAAAATTTGGATAATATCAAACATGTATATCAATTATAATATTTGGATATTTATTCATTAGGACATTAGGATGACTGTTGATTAAAAAAATCAAACAATAAATAAAATTGATTAGTAATGTAGGGATTTTGATTTAAAATTAAGCAATAATTAAAAAGTAAAAACGAAAGTGGACTAGAAAATCTAGTCTTATTAGATAAAAGCCAAAACCGATTGAATAATCGTTAGTTTTAAGATTTTTGTGAGTACAATATATGTTTGTTTTCACTTAATTTTTTTCCGCACAGAGGAAAGATATTTATATCAGAGAATCTAAGGTTTTTATCTTAAATTATCTCTGATATTATTTACAAAATCTAAATCACTTAGATTTTATTTCCAAAAAGATTCTCACTTATCTTTTTTAGATAAAATATTAATTTAACGTTTTATTTCTGTTTGTCGAGTAGGTCGGGAGGGCACCTCGCCGAGCTCCTTCATCGCTATCGAGTTCTCGTATTGGGTCTTCATTGCGTCTTTTGGGCCGAATCTCTTCTTGACCCCTTCGTTAATGGGTCAGGTTTTAGAGGAGTGCTAAACCCACCTCCAACAATAAACCCCCCCCCCCAGTTTATTGCATCGAGCGGAATGTAGATAGGCGAATTTGTTTCCCTTAGTCTGGCCTAATAACGATATCGGCGTGTTGCTACATCAGCATTTTTCATTAATTGTTTTGAATGAAAGAAACCGCTTCGTATCCTTGATCATTTATTGCGCTTCAGTTTTCTCCAACGGGTGGTTTACACATATCAGAAATGTCGTGTCGCCTTAACTCTGCGTTGGTAACCATCGCGTTGCTTTGGTAACCGCTGCCTTTTCTGCTATAAATATGATTATCTTCTCTTTCATTCTCGTCATCTTCATTCTTTTCTTTTTCTTTTGCGATTTAGTTCGGATTTCTTCTTCTCTCGTTTCTTCTTCTTTTTAAGGGATAAGAGCGAGGGGACCTAGAAATTGACGGGTGGTGATTTATTCAAGCAAGCAAGGAAAGGGCAGAAACCGACATGTTGTTAACAGGTTAGGTTAGTTCTGACTTTTGGCACCGCTAAAATAATTTATTTCCTGGTATTTAGTCATTGTTTTGATAAGCATATCAAACTAAAGGACCTCGTAGGACAAAAAAAAAGTAAAGAACCTCGTAATCATCTTACCGTGTGATTCGTAATAACTATTAAACATAAATTTATAAAAATATTAAATATTAAATTAATTTAATATTAACAATAATATTGTATAATTTATATGAGTATTTATAATTAAACATAAACATATTTTTATATTTAACAAAATATTTATAATTTATTATTAATAAAATTCATAGTAAAAATAAATTATAATCATATATTTATATATATAAATTAATACATAACTATCTTATTTAAAATATTATATATATATATATATATATATATATATATATATTCAAACATATATAAAAATATAGATTTACAATATAAATCCTAAACAATATTTATTAATATTTAAAATTATTCATAAATATTTTAAATTTATCATCTTATTTTATATTGAAGAGTATATATCCCTAAAATAAAATTAAAAATTTTCATAAATATTTTCATATATATCATCTCATATTGCTTTTTATTTTTTATTTAAAGTTATGTATATTTTAAAAATAAAAATAAAATAAAAATCATAACTATTTTATATTTATCATTTTATTTTTTATCCAAGATTATGTATATCTACATAATAAAATTTTTATAAAAAACATAATAAAATTATCAATATAAATTAATACAGTAATTAATTTATTTTTATTAATGAAAAAAATAATAATTGACTATTTTGAGAATGAATATAAGGCCAAAGCACTTTCCAATTGATATAAAGACTGTAGGCTTTTGGAAATGTAGAATTTATTTTAAATTTTTTTGTAGAATCTTTTAAATTTTATAAAAGTGACTGATTTTGAAAAAAAAAATAGATTTCTAGGTTTCAAAAAAAACTACAATTTGTAATAAAAAAAAAGGTATTGAAAATGACAATAATTGTGAGTATTTTTAAGAGAATTTTAAAAACTTTAAAGGCTTTTAATTAATAAAACATGATCGGTTAATTTATGACTTTTAAAATTGTATATTTTTCTAAAGCCTTTAGCCCTTTAGCAATGGGCCCGAATGTGATATTGCTTTTTGTTGTATGAGAAGCAGTTTTAGAATGCGGTGGAGTTTTACCTATAGTACGTATAATTTGGAAAATAAATGTATTTTGTGATGATGTAAAAGAAATACATTTTCTGTAAAATAAACGGTATAAAATAAAATTTTATTTGTGGTACATAATAAATTGTGTAATTGATGAAAAACAATAAACACTATGGATTTTAGTTAATAGACAAATTAAAAATTAGTAAGTTTTTCTTTTCTCCATTAGTAACTTTTTTAATTTGTAAATATGTTATTAACTGTTCTCTCAATTAGTAAGTTTTTTTATTTGTAAATATGTTATAAATTAGTTAATAATTAGTATATATGTAAATTAATTTTTTATTGTTAAAATATTTATAAATATTTATATAACTTTAATATCCAATTTATTTAAAGTGTTTACTTGATTTTTTAAATATGTTAAAAATAAATAATTTAATAATTAGTCTATCATACATTACATTGTTTGTTTAATATTAACAAAACAAAATATTTTCATACACTTATGAATCATACCGATTATTTATAATTAAAGTTTAACGCTTTTTAAAATACAAATTAAAACTTTCAAAGTCACACATCTTTTGCTTTACTTTGCAGTAGCCATCTGAGCTCGTTTAACAAAACCAAATCCAGTTGTTTAGTTCGGTTGTCGATTAACCAAAGTTTTTTGAAAAAAATTGTCGAGATTAACCGAACAAAAATTCGATTTGATTCGATTCAATTGTCGGTTAATGTTGGTTTTGAATTCAATAACAGAAATTAATCAAAATTGTTTTTATTGAAAATTCAGCTAAATTGGTTAAATTTGGGTATACAGTTAATTCAAATAATGTGGTTTGCTTTAGTTCCGATATTTGTCGAAAAACGTTTAATTTTGATATAAAGCAATCTAATTTGGTATAATATATATCTTAAAAAAGAATTACAAAGTAACCGGAAAAGTATTATGTAGATCGGTTTTGATACTTATTGTGATAAGTATTAGGAATATTTATATTATTTGGTGTTATCAATATGTTAATAGGTCCGATTGGTGACAAAAACGGAACAGTAATTTTAGTGGTAAGTAGTGAGAGAAAGTGAATCCTAGAGAGAAGAGAAAGCAAAATACCCGCAGAAGGAGAGAAATGAAGAATAAGAAGAAATGAAAGGGGTATTTATAGGACGACGTGAGAGTTTTTCGAAAAGGACGCCATCATTAAACCTAGGCGACTCTTCAACTTTTGGCGGTTATAGGTATTTCATCATTACACATATGCGGCCCTTCAACTTATGGTGTTTCTTTCAAGCAACCTTTTCGTCTTCCCAAGAATCGATGCAACAGTTGGAAAACAAGCACACACAAATGATGCCGACCAAAGTCCACTGAACAGGTTTCGATCCAACCAAATAAAGTTAATATGCCGACTTTAGCAAGCTCAAAATCGACGAACTGGGTGATACTTACTGTTATATATAGGTTTATAATCCATCAATTTGTCTGTCTCAAACATGTTCTTTGCACTATGATCGGCCCAATAACGATAAAGTCAATCGGCCCATAATCAAAAGTATGAAAACCTTCACTCAAAGGATGCTCGGATCAGCTTGCAACAAATCATGCTCGTCTCGGTTCAGCTCGCCATCTCTGCTCAGCTCGGCTACACTAACAGTCATCGGCTTTGCCCATTTTCACCTGACAAGTACGGTCCAGTCATCACAACTCGATAAAGACTCAACAGCCCATATAAAAATATGACTGTATTTACTATAAATAGGTTGTTTCACTGTTCATAAATATATATATTTTGGATTTGTGTACTTAATTACTTTCTCTTTCTAGAAATAAACACGTCATGAATTGTAAGCGAGTTCGTCAATTGACGATTTTGCACCATCGTATTCATTTGCCGACTTTAGTCTATTTTCTAATAAAGATAAACTTTGACCCGTCAACTTTTACCGAGCACGTTCTTTCTCACCTAAGAGACATGACCATACTCATCTTGTGACGAATTCGGTAATCACATCTTTGACTTCATAGATGCTAATGGATTAATCAAACCACTGAACAAGGCACATATAGAGTGGTAAGCCTAGTGATGAGCGATGTTGTCTGTTAAATCCGAGGTCGTCACGAGGTCGGGATGCGCGTCTTGCCAGAGAGTTGACGTGTTCGGTCCGAAGGAACCAAGTCGTTCTTGAGAGAGAAACGACTAGATTCAGAGACTAGCAGGAGTTAGAAGTATGTTCGGGATGGATGAAAAGATAATCGTGTTCGGGTTCCTTAAAGGAGAACAATGTGCTCGGAACGAGCGTGTCTTTGTATTGAAATATCCGAGCAGGTCAAAGAGATGTGCTCGGTTTACAATTCGGGAAATTGACTCTAGAGAGAGAAAGTAGTAAGAAGTGCACAAATCCCCAAAAGGTTACATAAATGTACAGTGACGACTTCTATTTATAGTAAAATACGGTCGTACTTTTCACAGGCCGTTGACCGTTTGTCGGGCTCGTGCGGATGGGCCGTACTTGATGACGAAGTGGGCCGAACCGTACGTTGTTTGGATGCTAGCGTAGCTGAGCCGACTTGTGTTGTTCGGCTTAGCCGAGCCGAGCCGAGCCGAGAGTGGTAAGCTGCGCTCGAGCGTATGTATTTGGGCTGTTTTGCTTCTGTTGGGCCGGCCTTTAAATGGAGAATAAATCCTGGGCCTTCTAAATGGGTGGGGTGCTAAACCCACCTATAACAGTAAGCCCCCCCCCCCAGTTCGTCGATCTTCATGTGCTTGGAGTCGACGTATTTGATGGTGTTAGTTGGGCCGGGATTTATTCGGAATGGATCTGGTCGGCCCTACCGTTTCTTCTTGGGAAGCTCAAACGGTTTCTTGGGAAGAGCTTAGATACTGAAGATTTGGAGTAGTAATGATACCTATAACCGCCGGAAGACGAAGAGGTGCGTAGGGGGCCATCATTGTTTGTCTCGAAATCTCCCCTTTTGCTTATAAATATATCGCGGTGCTCCTTCCCGTTTTCATTTCTCTCCTTCCGCAGGTAATTCGCTCTCCCTTCTCTCTAGAATTCTCTCTCTAGATTGTTGTTTGTTGTGTAGTTTGTAAACATGAGGATTGAATCTCATTCTCAGTCGTCGTCCGATCGTGAGGATTTGTACTCGGTAAGACCGTCTCCGGGCAATTCTGCTCGATCTAGTTCATCCGCTGTGCAGTCAGATTCTTCGGCTAGTTTGGGGCGGACAGAGATTGTCGGGTCGTCCCTCCGAGAAGGTCTGGTTAGTTCTGCTCCTAGTTTGCTCGGCGCTCCGAATATTCAGGTTCCTCACTTGATAGATTCGGACGACGACGGATCAAGGCCTTGGCGTCCACCGGTGATTTTTCCGTTGAAAGAGGAGGACGTTTGGCAGGTTGATCAGGCGCTTCTTGGGACTCTTTCCCCGGTTCCGAGCAGGTCAAAGAGAAAAATGAGTCAGCAGGCCTCGGGAGATTCCGAGGAGACGAAGAAAACTCGTCCTCTTCGTCCTGTTCGTCCCACTGAGTGTACCGACGATGACTTGAAATGGTTGGTTGAGAACTGTGACCGTGGTGGGGCCGATCGGCTTGAGCTGCGTAGACCCGAGCCGCACCAGAGGCCTTGGGATTGTCCGAAGGGATGGGTATGTCTGTACGACTTTTGGTTCAAGCAGATCTATCTACGGTTCCCTCTCCCAAAGCTGCTCGTCGCCTATTGCGAGGAGAGGAGGATCGCGTTATCCCAGCTGAGTCCCTCGGCCGTTCAGAATATAGTCGGCTGTACCATTTTAGCTGCTGAGTGTGGCGTGGATATGAGTCTTCGGTTTTTCGAGGAGATCTCGTCTATTTCTGCGAATGGGACGACTCTTGGGACTCGCTATGTGAGTATGAGGGCTCGCTTCGATCTGAAGGTTTCTATCGCTAAGCCGTCGAAGGTCACTAATTGGCAAGATCGGTATTTTTACGCTCGGGTGAACGAGGCTTCGGTTCCAGATCCGAACAGACCGTATAGGACGAAATGGAATCGTTTTCATGGTAATCCTTTTTGCTTTGCTATTTTCTTGGATTAACTAACTCATGCTCGGTTTTTTTTGTTGGCAGATCGTCATCCTACTACGCTTTCTCCTCCGGATAACTTTCGGGACGATTTGAGGAAACTTGTTGCTTGTGGGATTGAGAAGTGGCCCGACGTCAAAGCTGATCGGGTGAGGCGAGCTTTCGAGAGTCTTGATCAGAGTGAGATTTGCTCCCCTTCCTCTTTTTTATTTAGTTTTGATTATCTTCTCGGTTGTCCTTTTCCTGATTTGAGGATTTTTGGCAGATTGTCTTCTCCGCTCGATTGAATCTTTGATCGAGCTGAATAATCAGCCTTATTATCTTTACACGAAGGGAGGCAGACAAGCGATAGATATGGGTCAGATGGACGTAGAAGTTTTTGATTACGTCGGGGAGAATCTGATCAATCCGCAGCTCCCGACCATCCCTCCGAACGAGGAGGTAATATCTGTTGACCTGGATCCCAATCGTCCTTTTTCCCCGTCGGTCGGGCCAGTACCTTCGGGAATGATTTTTGTGAATGAGTATCATCGAGACTTATTTCGTCAGGTGAGCGCGACGGTGGATGCGATTGAAGCTGAGCGAGCCGAGAAGCGTCGGAGAAAGAAAAAGAATAAGAAAAGGAATCGTGTTGATGGTGCAGCTGGTGCTGAAGGGGACGACACGGAGGAGCCTTCCGGAGTACCTCCTTTGGAGAGGAAGCGAAAAAGGAGAACTGTCGATGCGGCGACGTTGGCCGAGGGTCAAATGAACGAGGCTTCGGTTGAGGCGCCCGAGCATCCTATTATAGGAGGGGATGAACTGGTGGTTCGTCCCGAGAACGTGGATCCTCAGCTTGATCCTTTGGAGGTCGGTGGTGTTGAGACTGGTCGGGAGGGTGAAGGGGATGGAAATCGCGTTCCTGGGGATCAGAACGAGGATGCAGTCACCGACTTCGGTTTTGGTTTTAGCTACGAAGGCTCAAAACCGATTATCCGTGATGGAGAAGCTTGTGCGGATTTGTTCCGCATGCTGAGGGATAGTCCTCCGAGGGAGCTTCTTCCGGTTAGTCAGACGCCTTTTGCGGAGAACAAAAAGGCGGCGGCAAAGAGTTTTGCTCGGGTAAGCTCTTTTTTTTATCTTTCCTTCTAATTACTTGGTTCTGATCCGGTGATCCTTGTTTTCTTCAGGGGATTGCTCATTACAACCTGCAGTTCGATGAGTACGAGAGTGATCGGGTTGACCTTGAGAGGGCGATCAGTAGTCTGAGGAGGGAGCTCGGTAAAGCCGAAAGGACTATTTCCGAGCTAGAAGGGTATCGCCAGGTAGCGGCTGCTGCAGATGCACTTCGTTCATCTCTCAAGGTTGAGGAGGAGAAGGTGTCGGCCTTTGAGAAAAAGGTTGCTGAGCTTTCCACCGAGAATGCTCGGTTGGATGTCGAGAACAGGGAGTGTCTTGCTGATTGTTCGAATGCTCGGGCCGAGGCCGATGAGCTGATGGTTCGGGTTGTAGACCTCGAGAGTAAGTTGGAGTCGGAATGTGCTCGACTCAAGACCTCTTTGCTTGAGAAAGAGCGTATATCGAGCAAGGCGCAGGCTCGGCTTTCCAAGATAAGGAAAGCCAATGAAGAGAAAGAGCTTGGGAGGAGAAACCATACGCTGATGAATCAAGCTGCTGCGGTTGCGTCGATGCTGGAGGCGCTCGTCAAGGAAGGGTTTGCTATTCCTCCTGACAGGATAGCCAAGGCGCATTCGGATGCTGCTCGTTTCAAGCAGGCGCTCCTCTCGATTCAGTTTACCGACCTGGTTGAAGAGGATTTTGTTATGACTCCGCCGGGTAGTCCGGGTCGGGTTGATGGGAATTCTTCAATGCCTGTTTTGGATCAGTCTGTCTTGAATCGTGCGCTAGTGACATCCTCCGCGGTGGACGGGAGCGGAGACGAGGATATAGCTGAAGGTCGAGCTCTCGAGGCTTCCTAGATTTTTTCCTTATGAATCCTGTTGTTTTTCTCTCCCCTTTTTGTGATGCTTGTTGTAAAAGGATCCGTGCCTTCGAGCACTTTTAATGAAATTTACTTTTCTTCGCTTTCCTTTTCCTCCTTTTTCTTATGTCTAAGTTGGAATAAATGAAAGAAGGAAGTGCTCGGTTTAGGCTAGATAGGTGATTTTGACGAGGAGCGAGTAAGGTGCTCGGCTTATCCCGTAGGGCTGACCGGGACAGTTATGCGAAACTGTGCTCGGCTTATTATTTTTGTCAGTCGTCCTTGTGCGGGAACTGGGCCCGGCTTGTTTAGTTGTGGGGTTTAGAGACTATGCTCGTTGTCCCACGGGTCGGGTGCGAGTAAGTGCTCGGTTTACCCCTGAGGTCTGACCGGGACAGTGCGAGAGCTATGCTCGGCTTATTTACTGTCGATCGGCCTTGTGCGGGAACTTGGCCCGGCTTGTTTAGTTGTGGGGTTTAGAGACTATGCTCGTTGTCCCACGGGTCGGGTGCGAGTAAGTGCTCGGCTTACCCCTAAGGTCTGACCGGGACAGTGTGCGAGAGCTATGCTCGGCTTATTTACTGTCGATCAGCCTTGTGCGGGAACTTGGCCCGGCTTAAAAAGTGTATCGAACATCTGGCCAGGATGTTGATTTGTTCGGTGCGATTGAGACAAGATTTAACTTAATAAAATTTTATTATTGATATAGCTGAGCCTCGTGAGAGGTTGCCTACGTACCCCGAAAGGGGATCAAGCCGATCGTAGTTCACTTTACATATTACTCGAACTCGTGTATAGCGAGCTCGGCTTTGGAGCGAGAGATGCTCGTTTTTTTTTTTTTTTTTTTTTTTTTTTTTTTTTGAGCGCGATGCTCGGTTTTTTTTTTTTTTTTTTTTTTTTTTTTTTTTTTTTTTTTTTTGAGCGCGATGCTCGGCTTAATAGTAATACCTCTTTAGCTTACTCGCGTTCCATGATCGTGGGATGGCTTCTCCCTTCATTGTCACGAGCTCGTAGACGCCAGGTTTTACTACCTTTGAAACGATGTATGGACCTTCCCAGTTTGCGCCGAGCTTTCCTGCTCGGTATTCCCGTGTGTTTTCGAACACTTTCCTAAGGACGAGGTCGCCTTCTACAAAGCGTCGACCCTTCACCCTCTTGTTGTAGTGTCGGGTGATCTGTTGTTGGTAGTTTTGGAGACGTAGAAGTGCTCGGTCTCGTAATTCTTCTGCGTGGTCGAGGCAGTCGATAATCATGTTGTTGTTAAGCTCCTCGTGTTCTGGTGCGATGCTTAGGCGTATCGTCGGGACGCACATCTCGGCCGGGGACATTGCCTCCATTCCGTGAGAGAGCGAAAAAGGTGTCTGACCGGTTGATGTCCTCGGTGTAGTCCGATGAGACCAGAGAACGCCATCGAGCTCATCGGCCCAGAGGCCTTTCTTGCTTTCCATTCGTTTTTTCAGTCCGTCAATAATTGTTTTGTTTGTCGCCTCGGCCTGCCCGTTACCTTGTGGGTACCTCGGGGTTGATTTACTTAGACGGATTTTCCACCTTGCACAGAAGCCTTCGAACAGATTGGAGATGAATTGGGATCCGTTGTCGGTTACAATCTCGTACGGGACGCCGTGGCGGCATATTATGTGCTTCCAGACAAACTTCTGGACATCGAGATTTTTGATTTCCGAATAGGATTCGGCTTCGACCCATTTGGTAAAGTAATCTGTCATTACCAGGATGAACTTTTTCTGATGCGAGGCCGGTAGTGGTCCGACGATATCCATGGCCCATCTCATGAATGGGTAGGGTGTGGCCGCTGTGGTGAGGAGTTCGGCTGGCTGGTGTATGCTCGGTGCGTGCCTTTGACATTTCTCGCATCGGGCTACATAGCTTTCGCAGTCGGCGATCATGGTCGGCCAGAAATGACCGTGTCGCTTTATCTTTGCGGCTAATGTTCGGCCGCTTGTGTGATTTCCGCCTGCTCCCTCGTGAGTTTGCTCGGTGACCCATTGGATCTCCTGCCCGTTTATGCAACGCAAAAGGGCCTTGGATGCACTCCAACGAAATAGCTCATCGTTCATCATCACGTACTGCGCGCAGCGGGCTTTTAATCGACGAGCTGCCCAACGGTCCTCGGGGACTTTCCCTGTCAGTATATAATCCTTGATTTCGTTTCTCCAGTCGATGGCATTAGTATGCTCGGGATCGGCATCTTTAATTATTTCCTCGTTGTTTTTATGAGCGTCGTCCAGGCCTTCTTCTTCTTCGGTAATAAAAAGTACGTCTTCGTTTGGTGCGATGCTTGGTCGAGCTATGCATTCGACTGGAATGATTCGACGGAGGTCGGGGTCTGAAGTCGACGCTAGAGCGGCCAGTGCGTCGGCGGAGGAATTGTCGCTTCTAGGGACCTTTGTTAGAGTAACCGACCCGATCCGTGCGACGATTTCTTGGACGAGCTTTAGGTAAGCGTCCATACGTTCGTTTTTTGCTTCGTATTCGCCGTTGAATTGGTTAACTACGAGCTGGGAGTCGGCGAACGCGTCTAACTGCTTGGCTCCTACTACCTCGGCTAGTCGTAGTCCAGCGAGTAGTGCTTCATACTCGGCTTCGTTATTTGAGGCCGGAAATCCCAGGCGGAAGGACTGTTCGATTAGCTCACCGGTTGGTGATGTTAGTTTGACTCCTACACCCGAACCGTTTCGTGAGGACGAACCGTCCACAAACAGAACCCATTTCTCATTTGCGCTCTGTTCTTCGGCCATGGTTAGCTCGGCTGGTAGTTCGATGATGAAATCTGCTAGGACTTGAGACTTGGCGCTGGTCCTAGGTTTGTACTCGATGTCGTATTCGCTTAATTCGACGGCCCACTTGGCAATTCTTCCTGATTGACTTGGGCTATGCAATATGGTTCTGATTGGTTGGTTTGTGAGTACGACCACCGAATGCGACTGAAAATAGGGGCGGAGCTTCCGAGCTGAGACGACGACTGCCAACGCGAGTTTCTCAAGTGTGTTATAGCGTGTTTCTGCGTCGTCAAATATCTTGCTGGTGTAGAAGATTGGTCGTTGGTCGCCTCGGTCGTCGCGGACGAGCACACTGCTGACTGCCGAGGTTGACACGGAGATGTACAAGTACAGCGTTTCTCCCTCCTCGGGTTTGGCCAGAATTGGTGGGGTGGAGAGGTAGGTCTTTAGCTGTTGAAACGCGTCCTCGCACCTAGCGTCCCACTCGAATTTCTTGTTGCCACGAAGAAGATTGTAGAAAGGGAGACACTTGTCCGTTGATCGGGAGATGAATCTATTCAGGGCTGCGACACGTCCGGTTAGTCGTTGGACTTCTCTGGTGTTCCTTGGGGATGGGAGCTCGGTGATCGCCGTTATTTTCTTCGGATTTGCTTCGATGCCTCTCTTTGTGACGATGTAACCAAGGAATTCTCCCGATGTGACTGCAAAAGTACATTTTGCTGGATTCAACTTCATTCCGTACTTGTTCAGGCTTGCGAAACATGTTGCGAGGTGACTGATGTGGTCGTCGGCTAGAGCGGATTTGACGAGCATATCGTCAATATAAACTTCCATTGTGTTGCCGAGCTGGTCGGCGAACATTCGGTTTACGAGGCGCTGGTAAGTTGCTCCTGCATTCTTGAGCCCGAAGGGCATCACCTTGTAACAATATGTCCCTCGGTCAGTGATGAAGGAAGTCTTTTCTCGGTCGTCTGGGTGCATCATAATCTGATTGTACCCGGCGAAGGCGTCCATGAATGATAGTAGCTCGTGGCCGGTGGTCGCTTCTACAAGTCGATCAATGTGCGGAAGCGGGAAGCTATCCTTTGGGCATGCCTTGTTGAGGTCGGTGAAATCTACGCATACTCTCCATTTACCGTTCTTCTTTTTCACTACGACGGGATTTGCCAACCAGTCCGGATATTTCACCTCGGTGATCGAACCTGCCTTTGAAAGTCTTTCGACCTCATCATTGACAGCTTTGGCGCGTTCGGGGCCGAGCTTTCGTCTTTTCTGTTTGACTGGCTTAAAGATTGGATCGACGTGCAGCTCGTGACATGCGATGGTCGGGTCGACTCCAGTCATGTCAGTCGTCGTCCAAGCGAAGGTCGCGGCGTTTTCCTTCAGGAATTCTATCAGCTTATCTCGTAGATCAGCTCGGAGGTCGGCTCCTATTCCGACGCAGCGTTCGGGGTCGCGAATATCGATGTTGATTTGTACTATCGCGTCCTTCTGCGGGCGGTCGGGAGGTGGCAGCTCGATTCGAGGCTCTGCGACTAGGTACGCTTGTGATTTGTGGCGCATTTTGTGCTTGATGCGGAAGCATGTGCGGGATATCCTCTGATCTCCTCGTAGTGTATACACGCCGAATGGGGTTGGGAACTTGACACATTGATGAAAAGTGGATGGGACCGCCCTCATTTCGTGAATCCAAGGTGTGCCGAGGATGACGTTGTAGATAGCTGGTCGGTCGACGACCACGAACTTGATCAGCTTGGTGATTCTGCCGACGTAGACTGGAAGTTTGATTGTTCCGATTGTGTTGATCGAGTCTCCCGAGAAGTCGGTTAGTGGTCTCGTCGACGGTTTGATTCGGTGGTCGCTGAGCTCCATACGTTGTAGTGTTTCTCTAAAAATTAGGTCGACCGAGCTGCCGGTGTCGATCAGAATTTTTTCTACCTCGCAGTCGCCGATTCGCATGGCGACGACGAGTGGATCGTTATGCGGTCGGTCCACTCCTTCGGCGTCCTGTTCGGTGAAACTCACTTCCTCGCCGATTCTGAGCTCGTCGGTGGCGTTTCGTCGGTAGTGCTGGGCTGCCGTGGCCCTTCGTTCGTATTCTTTTATCGATCGAACTGAGTCTTTCACCATAGGCAGTCCTCCCATAATCATGTTTATTCGTCTCCTTGGACGTGCGTCTTCCTCTTCTTCGTCGCGAGCTCTTTTATCCATGGCTGCTGCTGCGTTGATTTGTTCGATCTCCTCGTCGAAAGCAATCTGTTTCCTTCGTTCTTCCTGGACGATCCTGAAGCGCTCGGCCTCGTTCTTCGGTTGCATGACCTGGTTGATTAGCTTCGGGTGAGGTTTGTTGCGATCCAGCACTAGTTTCTTCCCGTCTTTTTGGTAATCGGCGAAGAGGAGGGCTTGAAGGTTTCTGCATTCCTCAGTGCTATGACCCGCTCGCTGGTGATATTCGCAGAATAACTTGCTTTTATCGGCTCCTCGGACGAACTTGTTCCATGGCTTGCCTTGATTTTGACCTTGGTATCCTTGGGTGGGTCGTTCTTGCTGACGATTTTGAGAGCGGTCGGGATTGTTGGAATTGTGTCCAGCAATCTCTGTACTGTCTCTATAACGTAAGAGTATGTCAGTGATCAGACATAAGTCATACAATACTGGGGGGTCATGATGGCTTGCTAGAGTCCGCTCATGATCTATAAGTCTTGGACTTATTGCCTTTATTGTATGATCCCATATGGGTCACACGCTTAAGCTAGCAGGAAATAATGTTGGAACGGCATAGCAGAAGTACGACAAAAGTGCTAGGCATTTGTCGTACTAAGAGAGAATGAATAATGGGTCTGATTAAATGGAATTTAATCAGATTGGGCCCAAAAGCCCAAAAGGGAAGGAGAAGGCTTTTAATGACTAAAAGCCAAAGTCTCCTTCTCCCTAACCCTAACCCAGCCGCGATTCTCCTCTCTCTCTGGCGCCTCTCTCCTCGTGGTCTAGCAACCAGTTTCCTGTGATTGCGTGTGTGAGCCTTTGGAGGATCCATCTCTCGGTGTATCTCCCTGATCATTGACCTGTTCATCAATTCCGCTGCAAACAAACAGGTAAAAGGTGAGATCTAATGTTTCTAAATAAGAACACCTAGATCCGATGCATGTTTAGGTTGATATCAATATGAGAATTGTATCAGGATCAACCAAAACTTCCAACAGTGGTATCAGAGCCATTGGTTCTTAGGTTTCTTGTTTAGATTCATTGTTTAGGTTGTTTAATCTGTTTAGATGTGTTTTGAATCCATTACTGATAAGAAAAACACATAAGAAACTGAATTAAATCCTGAACAAACACTTGAATCACAAAACCGAGCTATATGACTCGGGTTTTGTTGATTGGCCAAGGGTGATCGACCGGCTTGGCCGGTTAGAGATCACGGCCGAGAGGAATGGCCGGTTGGTCGGATTGGACCGGTCGGATGCGGATCGGACGGATGGATCGAGTCGATCGCGTCGTCCCGATCGCTTCCCGGCTGTCGCGCGCGTCACGTCCCGATCGCTCGGCGATCGTGGAGCGACCGTGCGTCCCGACCATCCCGTCCCGAGCTGCCGTCCCGAACGTCCCGGTGAACCGTCCCGAGCTGTCCCGGCTGTCCTGCGCATCGTCTCGATCTCGGATCGTTGACGGCTTGCGGCTGGACGATCATTGCTTGATCCGAAAGCTAGGGTTTCACGGTTCAATCGGTTCGGTTCGGTTAATGGTTCGGTTCAAAACTTAATTAAAATCTTCGTTCTGGTTTAATAAACAGATTTTAATAATTTTATTAAATCTGGTTAAACCAGGATAAGAAATCCAATGTCGAAAGAAATATTGGATTTAGTGCCTAAACCGGGAATTTCTAATTTGATTTGGTTGGACCAAATAAATTGAGAGATTCCGGTTTAGTAAATAACCGGTTGACAATTGTGGTCATCGTAGTAATTAAAACTTGGTTAGACCAGTTTTAATGAACCAGACCGGTTATGTCAATTAATTGGACAATTGGGTCATGTCTTGGACATGGACCAATTCTTGGGCCTCGGGCCAAGAAGTTAAAACAATTGGGCCAGTTAATTGAGTCTTTCTTCAGATTAATTTAAAATCTATTTTATAAAATTATAAAGTCGTTTTTAAATTAAAGTTTCCGAAATTTTATAATTAGAAAGTTTCTTAAAATAGAATTTTCTGAATTTGCGGATTTTGGATTTTAAAGAAGTTTCTAAAATTAGAAAGTTTCCGGTTTTAGAAAGTTTCCAATTTTAGAAAGTTTCTAAAAATAGTAGGTTTCCATAAATAGAAAGTTTCCCGAAATAGTAATCTTCTATTTTGGGAATGATTTTAATAAACCTACGAACCTCAAACAATATCAAGCGTTGGATGTCTTGTCCAGGCTATGTCAGCTGTCAAAGCCCATTCAATTGCATTCATGGCCTTACAGTGTGAGGATGTCTGCTTTTGCGTGGGTAAGACGGTTTGTGATTCATAAATGTCATTGGGAGTCCCAGACATTAATGATTACATGACTGTATAGTCGGGTTTTCTTGACTAGGCCATCGGGAGTCCCGGGCCTTGAGACATCAGAGTGGATTGGGCCTCGGGCCCAGATTCACAACCAAGAGTTATATCACGGATATAATTAGCCGATATAGGGCTTACCGATATAAGCTAAGGTTGGGTGACGGCCAGTGGCCCACTTTAATCTTAGTTATATGTGGATCTTGGAATCATTATATTCTATTGAGGGTAACTTATGTTATTGAATATAATGCATGATTAATCATATTATACTTTAATACGAGATTAATCATTTTGAACATATAACTAATAACCTTTTTATTTATATATTTCAGATATGACTACTACAAGCACTCAAAACACATTCTCGATCCGGTCTGTTCTCGAGAAGGAGAAGCTGACTGGAACGAACTTCCTGACATGGTCAAGGAACTTGAGGCTGGTCCTCAAGCAGGAGAAGAAGGATTACGTCCTTCGAGATCCCCTCCCCGAGAGGCCTCTTGCCAATGCTGCCAGGACTCTGCACAATGCTTGGGAAAAGCATTCGTCAGATGAAAATGATGTTTATTGCCTGATGTTGGTGACAATGACTCCTGAGCTGCAAAAACAGTTCGAAAGTGTATTGTCTCCAATCGAGATCATGGCAAGCCTGAAATCGCTTTTTCAGGAGCAGGCTAGGACCGAGAGGTTCCAGACAGTTAAGAACCTCTTGGACTGTAAGTTGGCTGCGAATGCGGCAGTGAGTCCTCATGTGTTGAAGATGATGGGTTATCTCGATCATCTTCACAAACTCGACTGCCCAATCAGCCAGGAACTTGCCTGCGACATCATTCTGCAGTCTTTACCTGCAAGCTATGATCAGTTCATTCTGAACTTTAACATGCATGGCTTGAGTAAGACACTGCCTGAGCTTCACGGAATGCTCAAGACTGCAGAGCCCAACTTGAAGAAAACCGCCAAGGACCCCAATGTACTTATGGTACAAAAGGGCAAGGGGTTTAAGAAGTCTTCTGCTAAGGATAAGGGAAAGGCCAAGGGTGTCCAAGTCGAGGACAAGGACACGCCAAAGCCCAAGCCCAAGTCCAAGGCTGGGCCAACTGACATGTGCAGGTTCTGCAAAGAACTGGGGCATTGGAGAAGAGATTGTAAGAAATTCCAGGAAGGTCTAAAGGAATTAAAGAAGAAGACTTTCGAGACTTCTTCATCAGGTATTTTTGTTATAGAAGTTAATACAACTACTTCTGATAATACCTCATGGGTCATGGATACTGGTTGTGGGGCTCATATTTGTACTAATATGCAGGCACTCAGCAACAGTAGAAGGCTGAAGCAAGGACAAGTAGAGCTACGAGTTGGGAATGGAGCGAAAGTTTCAGCACTAGCTGTAGGAACTTACTTGTTGTCTTTACCTTCGGGATTGATTTTAGAACTTAATAATTGTTATTTTGTACCTGCTATAAGCAGGAATATTATTTCAATTTCTTTGTTGGATTTGGAAGGTTATGATTTTTCAGTTAAGAATAAATTATGTTCCTTCAATCGCAACAATTTGTTCTATGGTTCTGCCCCTCTTACGAATGGGCTTTACATACTCGATCAATCCGCGCCAATTTATAACATTAATACAAAACGGTTTAAACCTAATGAGGAAAACCGAACGTTTCTATGGCATTGTCGTTTAGGGCACATCAGCGAGAAACGCATCAAGAGGCTCCATTCGAATGGACTTCTTGGCTCTTTTGACTTTGAGTCATGTGAGAAATGCGAATCCTGCATGATGGGCAAAATGACACGGGCCCCCTTTAATAAACCTAACGAGAGGGCCAGTGACTTATTGGGCCTGATACACACTGACGTGTGTGGCCCAATGTCCACTAATGCAAGAGGAAACTATCAGTACTTCATTACCTTCACTGATGATTTCAGTAGGTATGGATATGTTTATTTGATGAAACATAAGTCTGAATCTTTTGAAAAGTTCAGAGAATTCCAAAATGAAGTACAGAACCAACTTGGCAAAAGCATTAAGGCTCTTCGGTCCGACCGAGGAGGAGAATACTTAAGCCAAGAATTCAGTGATCATCTGAGAGAGTGTGGGATCGTATCCCAACTCACTCCTCCTGGAACACCTCAATGGAATGGTGTGTCTGAGAGGAGAAATCGGACCTTATTGGATATGGTTCGATCTATGATGAGTCACACAGACCTTCCAATATCCCTTTGGGGATATGCTCTGCTAACAGCAGTGTTCACACTAAACAGAGCGCCATCAAAAGCAGTAGCAAAGACACCATATGAATTATGGACTGGAGTGGCTCCAGTGCTGTCTTATCTCAGAATTTGGGGTTGTGAAGCCTATGTCAAGAGATTAATCTCAGATAAGCTTACACCAAAATCTGATAAATGCTACTTCATTGGTTATCCACGGGAAACCAAGGCTTATTACTTCTATCTACGTTCCGAGAACAAGATCTTTGTTGCCCGGGATAGTAACTTTCTTGAGAGAGAGTTTCTCTCTAAGAAAGACAGTGGGAGTAAGGTACTGCTTGAAGAAATTCAAGATGAACAGGATACTGCTCAACCTAATGAGGAAGAGCAGCAGGAGGACCTACAAGAAATTGTAGAGCCTGAACCTGTGGTACCTGAAGTTCGAAGATCCGGGAGGATCCGTCACGAACCCGAGAGATATCAGGGATTCCTCGTGACTGACTGTCATGATCTTTTGATCATTGATGGTGATGAACCATCGAACTTCAATCAAGCCATGATGGGCCCAGATTCCTCTAAG
Organism: Orychophragmus violaceus; assembly: GCA_030180135.1. NCBI lineage: Eukaryota > Viridiplantae > Streptophyta > Magnoliopsida > Brassicales > Brassicaceae > Orychophragmus > Orychophragmus violaceus. Next base: position 89,825,012 of record CM058238.1, read on the forward strand.
TGGCGCAAGGCCACTGATTCCGAAATGGACTCCATGTCGGTCAACCAAGTCTTTTCGTTGGTTGACTTACCCGCTGGTGTAAAAGCCATCGAGTGCAAATGGATCTTCAAGAAGAAGATTGACGTGGATGGAAATGTCCAGATTTATAAAGCCAGGTTGGTGGCAAAAGGTTTCAGACAAGTTCACGGTGTGGACTACGATGAAACCTATTCACCGGTGGCAATGATGAAATCTATTCGGATTCTACTAGCAACTGCAGCTTTTCATGATTATGAAATTTGGCAGATGGACGTGAAAACCGCCTTCCTGAATGGTATTCTGGAAGAGGATGTGTATATGACACAACCTGACGGTTACATAGATCCAAAGAATGCTGGGAAGGTATGCAAGCTTCATAAATCCATTTATGGATTAAAGCAAGCATCGAGGAGCTGGAATCTTCGTTTTGATGAAGCGATCAAGCAATTTGACTTCATCAGAAACGAAGAAGAACAATGCGTGTATAAGAAATCTAGTGGGAGCAAGATTGTATTTCTTATCCTGTATGTCGATGACATACTGCTTCTCGGAAACGACGTTCCAATGCTGAAGTCTGTAAAAGACTGGCTTGGAAGTTGTTTTTCCATGAAAGACATGGGTGAAGCCGCATACGTTCTTGGAATTAGGATCTATCGGGATAGACCTAAGAGGCTGATAGGCTTGTGTCAAGACTCATACATTGACAAAGTCCTACAAAGATTCAGCATGAAAGATTCCAAGAAGGGCTTCACGCCAATGGTACATGGCACAACGCTAAGCAAGAAGCAGAGCCCTACGTCGGCTGCTGAGCTTGAGCGCATGAAGAATATTCCTTATGCATCTGCAATAGGATCTGTCATGTATGCCATGATCTGTACTCGTCCTGATGTTGCTTATGCATTGAGCATGACGAGTAGATACCAGTCAAATCCAGGTGAAAACCATTGGATTGCCGTAAAGAACATCTTGAAGTATCTAAGACATACTAAGGATAAGTTCTTGGTGTACGGTGGAAGTGATGTGCTTAAAGTCAGTGGATTCACGGACGCAAGTTTCCAGACAGACACAGATGATTTCCGGTCACAGTCCGGTTATGTCTTTTGTCTGAATGGCGGTGCAGTAAGTTGGAGAAGCTCCAAGCAGGACACCGTTGCTGATTCCACTACAGAAGCTGAATATATCGCCGCCTCAGAAGCAGCAAAGGAAGCTGTTTGGATACGAAAGTTCATTATGGAACTAGGTGTGATACCAGATGCGGCTGAGCCTCTGGCACTGTTTTGTGACAACAATGGTGCTATAGCTCAGGCAAAGGAACCAAGATCACACCAGAAATCCAAGCATGTTCAAAGAAGATATCACTTGATACGTGACATCATTAATAGAAAGGAAGTCAAGATCAGCCGAGTTCCGACAGATGATAATGTCGCTGATCCGTTGACAAAGCCACTCCCAAGGCCTAAGCTCGAGTTCCTGACTGAAGCTGTAGGCATTAGAAACATTGAAATGTAATCTAAATTTGAGTGGGAGTTTTGTGAGCTTTATTTTAGTTATTTGATATGTTCTTGTAAAACATTATTTATGTTTTAATGAAATTATTATTTCAAGATTATTTTAACTGTGATGAAATAATCGTTCCAAAATGATATGAACCATTTTATAGGTCATCGAAGTAAATGATTTGATCTTGAGTCATCGAAGTCATTTAGCTTGATCATGAGATCCTATATTTGATAAATGTTTTATATCATCCTGTCCCTAGTCGAAGGTTGTTGAAATTGGAACACCAACAACCGTGTGAGACTGGATTGGTACGTGACTTATGACAAAGTCTCAGTGTGTCATAGATGCTCGGCATCAAAGTCAGTACATAGGTGTATGTTGGGAACATACGACCGGACAAGACCCGCTAATAAGAACTCTTCAGGATATTTATATCTGTGTCATAAGAGATTCTTACTACGACTATAGAGTATAGTCCTTAGACCTGAGTTCGCATGCATGTGACTGCATATGGACTGATGCACTTTGATCATTGTCTAACGCTATCGTTCTGCGATAGCTATAAGGACCTTGTTTGGGTACATCATGAAATGAGTAGTTTACAGTGATGGAACAAGATGGGATTTGTCCCTCCAATATAAATGGAGTGAATATCTCTAGGCCAATCGGAGATTTGAATACTGGAAAACGCATGGCCATGCTCAAACGGACTTTCCCGAGTCGTTTGGATTGTCAGTATCAAATCAGAGTCCGATGAACAAGATTAGGCTTTATAAGGATGACACTAATCTTGCCTTATGACTAATCGAGATATTGAGACGAAAGGGATTATGAATACAGAGATTCCAGTTCAAGTGGGAGATTGTTGGAATTGTGTCCAGCAATCTCTGTACTGTCTCTATAACGTAAGAGTATGTCAGTGATCAGACATAAGTCATACAATACTGGGGGGTCATGATGGCTTGCTAGAGTCCGCTCATGATCTATAAGTCTTGGACTTATTGCCTTTATTGTATGATCCCATATGGGTCACACGCTTAAGCTAGCAGGAAATAATGTTGGAACGGCATAGCAGAAGTACGACAAAAGTGCTAGGCATTTGTCGTACTAAGAGAGAATGAATAATGGGTCTGATTAAATGGAATTTAATCAGATTGGGCCCAAAAGCCCAAAAGGGAAGGAGAAGGCTTTTAATGACTAAAAGCCAAAGTCTCCTTCTCCCTAACCCTAACCCAGCCGCGATTCTCCTCTCTCTCTGGCGCCTCTCTCCTCGTGGTCTAGCAACCAGTTTCCTGTGATTGCGTGTGTGAGCCTTTGGAGGATCCATCTCTCGGTGTATCTCCCTGATCATTGACCTGTTCATCAATTCCGCTGCAAACAAACAGGTAAAAGGTGAGATCTAATGTTTCTAAATAAGAACACCTAGATCCGATGCATGTTTAGGTTGATATCAATATGAGAATTGTATCAGGATCAACCAAAACTTCCAACAGGGATGACTTTGTCGTTGATCCTGATGGGGACGTTCCTCGTCCTGTCGGTGTCCTTGCGACTGATCGTTGACGTAATACGACGATTTCCCTTTTCTCGTGGTTTCTTCTTCCTTGGATTTTTTGTAATCCTGATCGTAGTGCTGCCGAGGTTCGTATTGTTCGGTACTCTTTTCGGTTTTGTCTTTCGAAGTCGAACTCTTGGGCCCAAACTTCTTGGCTAGGGTTTCTTTTTCCTCCTCGAGTTCGACAAAGATCGATGCGCGGTGGAGGGCGTCCTCTAGCGAGCTTGGTCTATTTTTCTTCAGTTCTTCTCGGAAGCTTGATTCGTACCAGAGGCCGTTTCGGAGTGCGGGTAGACCTTCGCTGTCGGTGATCGTGATTTTGGCCAAAACATTTTTGAAGCGGGTGACGTACGATCGGAGACTTTCCCTCGGTCCTTGGGAGATAGCCCATAGGTCGGCGTTCGATACCTCCTCCTGAATATACATCGAGTAATGTTTGAGAAAGGCGTGCGTTAAGTCGCTGTATCCGTCGATCGAGTTCGGTTCCAAGCGGGAGAACCAATCCAGGGCCGAGCCGGTTAAATGCTCGACGAACAGCTGGCAGTAACCTGCGTCTCGTTCTCCGACACTGAACTTTGTCCTCCCCATTGCAATGCGGAATGCCGTCAGAAACTGCCTTGGGTCGGATTTACCGTCGTAGGTCGTCATCTTGATTTTGACCGCAGAGATAGGATGCTCGAACTGTATATCCATGAGGCGGCGAGTGAACGGGGTGTTCTGAGTTTCTTCTAGTACGTGGTCGATCTCGGGGGCCGAGCTGATTGCTTGATGGACTTTGGACGTCATATTTTTCAACATTAGCTTTATGTCTTCGATTTCAATGTCTCTGTGTGCGTCGGGCGCTGAGCTGCCTGGGATCTCCGTGTTAGGAGGTTGTTCGTCCTCGGTCTGCTGCTGCGCTACCGTTCGGTTTCTCGGATGCGGAGGTGGCGTCTCTTCGAATAATGCTCGGTGAAGATGAGTTCGTGGAACGGATCCTTGTTGACTTGTCATTCGTAGGTCGTTGATTTGCCCCTGGCATACTGCATGTGCCGTGGCGAGCTGATCGAAGCGTGCATTGCTTCCCTGAGAGAGCTCGGCTACCTGAGTCATGAGAGTTTTGAGCAAAGTGGACATGTCCTGCTCGTTTGTCTGTGTTTCTGCGGCTTGTTGTGGTCGTTCGGTACTCGGAGGTTGCTGCTCGGCGCCGGCCGGCTGGATGATTGGATCTGCAACCTGAGAAACGTGTTGGGGCGGCCCTCTTGCTCGGGAGGCTGTTTCCGAGCTCGTGATGTCTTCGATGTGGACGTAGTCCTTGTTTGATGGAGCTCCTGTCATTGCTGAATCTGTCTGTTAGTGAAGAAAAACTTGAGGTCCCCACAGACGGCGCCAATTGTTAAATCTGAGGTCGTCACGAGGTCGGGATGCGCGTCTTGCCAGAGAGTTGACGTGTTCGGTCCGAAGGAACCAAGTCGTTCTTGAGAGAGAAACGACTAGATTCAGAGACTAGCAGGAGTTAGAAGTATGTTCGGGATGGATGAAAAGATAATCGTGTTCGGGTTCCTTAAAGGAGAACAATGTGCTCGGAACGAGCGTGTCTTTGTATTGAAATATCCGAGCAGGTCAAAGAGATGTGCTCGGTTTACAATTCGGGAAATTGACTCTAGAGAGAGAAAGTAGTAAGAAGTGCACAAATCCCCAAAAGGTTACATAAATGTATAGTGACGACTTCTATTTATAGTAAAATACGGTCGTACTTTTCACAGGCCGTTGACCGTTTGTCGGGCTCGTGCGGATGGGCCGTACTTGATGACGAAGTGGGCCGAACCGTACGTTGTTTGGATGCTAGCGTAGCTGAGCCGACTTGTGTTGTTCGGCTTAGCCGAGCCGAGCCGAGCCGAGAGTGGTAAGCTGCGCTCGAGCGTATGTATTTGGGCTGTTTTGCTTCTGTTGGGCCGGCCTTTAAATGGAGAATAAATCCTGGGCCTTCTAAATGGGTGGGGTGCTAAACCCACCTATAACATTGTCCTATATTTTCTGCTTGTACAAGCCTTATAAGTGGTGTGGATGTTGTTGGTAAACACGTTAGACCATACCCTCGACGTGCTTTCTGCTTTCAAGATGATGTCTTAACTTTTGAGGAACTCACTCTCACCAACAAACAAGAAGCCTTGTTTCTGGAACTACTGGTATAGTAGCAATGTAACCTGAGATGATAGGAGAAGCCTTCGTAGCTACCCAACACATAGTCACATACTATGTTGTAAACTCTCTTTTAAGTTTATTTGCTCACACTGAATCTCCTGATTGAAACAATTGATCGGGTGTGTTTCTTCATTCCCCAGTCTTTTAATGTTTACAAAATAAGTTAAAAGCAAAAAGAATGGAGCTAAGAGGTTTATGATTTATTTCCAGCTTGATCCACTAGCTATCTGATGACTGATCAAGCGCAGGAGCGGTCCAGTACTCTTTCACAAGATACAAAATCTTCTCCCTTTCAAGAGGTCCGTTCTCATGATCTCCTATCCTCCCTTCCCATTGCATCCCATCTGTTATCTTCTTTACTTTGGTTAACACATCAATGTCGTCTCTGATGATCACACTTCCCTTTGGTCTTAGTATCCTGTCCATTTCTAACAAGATATCTTCCATGTCACATCTGTGTTTGTACAGAGTGAACACTGAATCAGCATGTATGAAATCGTACGTCCTTGGATAAGTTGACATGGCTTCGCACCTGTTTTAAGAGTTCAAGAGATCAAAAAAATCAATGAAAACTTCCTTCCCAAGAAAGTGCTTAATCAGTTGTTAGGAACCCTTACCAGTTTTGATACGTTCCAATCAGTCCTCGCTCATAGATAACTCCAAGTGTGTTGACACTGGCCTCCACGGGTACAACGTTCATGACCCAGACAGGATCATCAACTAAGGCTGAAGCGAAACCTCCAAGGTAAGCGTGCATGTCAAGTAAGTTTCTGTATCTTCCTGTCTCTGCTAGCTGCTGGTCGAAGCTCTTGTAATAAGAAACTCTTTTCTGCCATGTCTCTGTGTTGCTTACAAAGTCATCCACAGTGATCCCTTCCAAGCTCCCACTCTTGATCCTCGGAGGAATTGCATTCAATCTCTCAGGCCATCTCGCCAACTTCCCACCTGCTACTTCTTTGATCTCAGATCCTGTTACTTCCGGCAAAGGCGTCAAACACTCCTCCAGCTTAGTGTACCTAGAAAAATCAAAACAGAGCAAAACATGATCTAATCAGACACAACTCTTCTTCTTTAGTAACCATCTCTTGTCTATATTTTGAGATCATTACCAGGCCTGGTCGGGTTGTGTCCTGTGGCAGAACGGAGGGCGTCTTAGAGCAATCCGGTTGCGTTTACAGTGGATATGATTGGTGGGTTTCTGCCAAACCGCAAGATCTTCTCTCTGCACCAATTTCTTCCAGCACAAGCTTTTAGCAACCCTCTCGATCTGAGTCTGCTCCGAGTTGAGATCGTCTCTGGTTCTCTCCCAACCCTTCCAGTGTCTCTGCCAGTTAATCGGCGGTCCGGAAAGAATCCAATACCCGCCTGGTCTCAGTACTCTATCCACCTCTATTAGATACGTTCCATCTGCTCATCCACAAACATTTACGACAGAACACACGTAAGCAATGTCGATAACGTGACGAAGAGGGTTGAGAGTAAAAGAATTACTGTATTGGCCCCAGGGGATGAGACATCGAGAGCAGTGAGCTATGTCGAAGGCTCTGGCCGGAAATGGGAGTCTAATGGAAGCTAAGACTCCGATGATAGCAGGGACTCCTCTCTCAAGTGCGAACTGAACTTGAGCTTCATGTGTGTCTCTTGGCGCAAACGACATGGTTACTATGTTCCTCGACATTAGATACGCACCAAAGCTCGCTACCTATCATCATCATTAGTTTACACAGTCGATAAGTTTAACATAATCTATGACAATAAATAATTAAACTACCCATTCACATCTACTATTAAGGCAAAACAGTTTAGAAAGTTGTTTGACCACTTTGCTTAAATATTAAGACTGAAACTATCGATGATAAGTAAAACCACATTAACTATCTAATTACTCCGCCCATAGACTCAAGCCTTTAAAGGGTATTAATTTAGACAGCATTTATTTGGCTGTCCTACAATTTCATTTAATTTGGGGATTAAAAGTTAAATAAAACTATGAATAGAAAAGAATATATAATGAATGGAATGTAGACAATGGGTTGTCTGTATTACCATTTTAAGGAAAACAAAATTAGTAAAAGTTAGCAAATACTTTTGATCCTAATGCTTTTTTATCTAATTATGACTCCAATGACATTAATTTCATTCTTATCTATCCTTCTTCACACTTCTGTCACAGAATATTCTTCATGTCATAAATTAAAGCTGATTTTATGACCAAATCCTGATTGTTTTCTTTTGAAATTTAAAAATAAAATTAACTAATTTTTGAAATAAATTTCTATGGTTTCACGTAAATCAACTAATCAAGTGCGTATATACACGTATAGTACACGTAATAAACGTCTTTACACTAATCTATGAACCAAGGGAACATCAATATTAGAGAGTTCCAATGTAATTTGCACAATCATCGATTTAATTTCAGATAGATCTACCCGCTATTATGCAACTTGTGATGACAATGAAAGCTGGATTATTTCAAAAAAAAAAAACAGATTAAAAATTGATCATATAAAAATCTCAAAATTTAATATAAGCCATAATAATTTTGTAAAAACCAGAAAATAATAATGATTTATGACCATCACAGATAGACTCACAGGTATGGGGTGAACATGTAAGCATGAACAAGAGCCAAAAAAAACATAGACATCACAAGAATAAAATCAAGAAGAGTAATTTCAACTTACCCCACATCCAGTATCAATGGCTGTCCGAATCGATCCATCTCTAAGATTTATCAACCGTCCGATCTCATCAATGTAAGAATCAGCTCCACGTGGAAACATCGTACCACCACCAGGAAACAAAAACCTATCTTCCTCGTACCTTACCCAGTTCTGATTCTTCTTCTCCACCGTTAGCTCCGTGTGGGGCACGTTAGCGAACCACGCAACGTCACGACTCTTCGGCCATCGGAAAGGTATCGAGTAACCGAACGGCGCTGGAATCCGGCACTGGAGAATCTCATCTTTTGGAGGACAGTGTCTCTCTCTGTATATCAATCTATCTCTTGGGAAACTTAAAGACCGATTCACGGACTCGCACGGCGTATATTCTGAGAGCTCGACGCCGCACGGTGGAATTTGGACCACACGCAACTCTTTCTCCGACGGAGGAGGGTCAGGGGATGTGTGACGGGGATTGAAGGAGAGGATCGGTGAGGTTTTGTTAGGAAACGTACAAGGCAAGGAATTGAGGGAATCGCGTGAGATGCTTCCGCGTGAGTTGTGCCATAAGCCGACCATGTAAGAGGCGGTACAGAGAATAGCGACAAGAATCAGGCGGTAGAGGTTCGTTTGTTTTGCTCGGAGTGATAACTTCGATAGCTTCGGGGGCCACCGACCGTTCGCCATGACTGGCCGGAGAAGAAAAAAATGAAATTAAAAATGAAAATTTCTCGGAATTTAAATTGATAGTAAATTTGTTTACCCTTATTGTCTTGGTAGATGAATGCTATTGTTTATATAGTGGGGATATATGAGACGACGATACGAGTGATCTTTTCCATAAGCGCCCCACCTACTGTGATTCTATTAACTTTTAGTTAATCGAAAAATACTAATTTTCCATGCATCTATTAAGTTATATAATTTTAAAAAAATATATATAGAAACAAACCAATTTCTTAGATTTTCCATACATCTATTAAATTATAGTATAATTTATTAATTAGTTTAAATCTTTAAATGGAATTACGCGTTTGACTAAAAGGGATTATTATTCGCCTTACCATTTAAAGAAATACGCTTTTATTCAAGATGATGTTACTATATCGGTTGATTCCGCCAACTATCCGACGACGCGCTCCGGAGGCGCGTAGCACGTGAAGGATTTCGTCGGAATTTATTACAACGTTGTATTGTACACTGGAGTTTGGATCATTGATGTGTGTGTCGGGAAAAACGGCCAATTCCTACCTCTTAATTACTGATACCAATTCATACATACATCATTTTGGTGTATTAATTCACACTCATACTCAAAAATATTTGAATTTTTACACCTAAACAATAATTTTATGGCTAAAACATGCATTGATCAGAAATCCGTTAGTCAACTCCGTTAAAATTTTAGCGATTGATGAGTCAGCTGCCACGTAATATACGATGTCGTTTTGAGATTTATAGATGCACATTTTTGGTGTACTAATTCATACACACACTCAAAAATATTTGAATTTCATATCCAAACAAATTTAAAATGGTCGAAACATGCATTGACCATATATTAAACAACTATGTTAAAATATTAACGGTTGATGGGTTAGTTGCAATGAAAATTTTATTCATTTTTATTTCATTATAAATTAACAACAAATTTTAATTTTCTACAATTAAAGAATTTGTCGCAATAATATTATAAATTAACAACGAAAATCATTGTGAATTTGTTATAATATCCAAATAACATATTCTATGTTACTTCATATTATGTTAATTCATATTACAACAGTTTTACAACTATTCTTCGCATATTCGTCGTAAGTTAATAATTTTATTATTTTAAATTAACAGCAAAATAACAACGATTCATTGTAAATCTATTATAAACTAAATGCTAAAATAAAAATATAAAATCTCACATCGAAAGTTTAACAAAATAAATTAAAGTATATAGACTAAAAAAAGTCATAATAATTAACAAGTTGACTAGAGTCAACATTGTCACCTGAGTCATCATCGATTTGTTGGAACTATCACCTCCGTCAAAGCCACACCTCTATCTGAGCCATTGACCCTGCTGGAGCCCCCACCAGAACCACCACAAAATTAACTACTAATTTATTTATATTTAGTTATATTTGAAATTATTGTTAATTCGTTGTTTTATTTAAAAACTCATAAAATTTCATTGTTAGTTATTTAGTTAACAACGAATCAACAAAGAATGTACGTCAAGTAATGTTTTACGGTGAGTAGCTTAAAAATATAATGAAATCATCATAAATTCATCTTAAATATATTTAACATCGGTTTCATTTGTTGTTATAAACATGTTTTCTTATAGTGCATGTTTCGACCATAACAAATTTGTTTGGGTATGAAAATCCATATATTTATGAGTGTGGGTATGAATTAGCACATCAAAATTGTGAATCTATGAATCTCAAAACGACATAGTATATTACATGGCAGCTGACTCATCAACCGTTAAAATTTTGACGGAGTTGGCTAACGGATTTCTGGTCAATGCAGGTTTTAGCCATAAAACAATTGTTTATATATGAAAATTCAAAAATATTCTTGAGTGTAGGTCAGAATTAGAACACCAAAATTGTACGGATATGAATCGGTACCAGTAATCATTGTTGAGGCACGAATTGGCCATTTTTCCTATGTGTCTGTTATTTTGTTCTCTTTTAAAACAAATGGAACTCAACTTCCTAAACAAAGAAAAAGAAAATAGAGAAAGATTGCACTATATATTACAACGATTATCTTAATACGACAAACAAATCTCAATTTTCATGTTTTTAGATTTGAATTTGAATAGATATCTAAGTTATTTACACTCATGGACACTTTCCCACTTTTAAATTTCAGATTAAGGCACTTTCTAACACTAATGTACTTTGACCTTTTGTATTATCTCTTATACCCCTCAGCTTCACTTGCATTTATTTTATTTTATGTGTTTTAATTTTTTTTTATCTTTTAATTAAATAACGTAATATTCATTCACACTATTTCTTTCTTCCCACATTTCTCCTTTACACTTTCTCTTTCCTCCCATTACTCTCCTTCATCTTTTCACCATCTTCTTTCTTCTACATCTTTTCACTTTCAGTCTTTTATGTCCAAGCTTCCAGTCTTCAACTTTAACGGCCTCATAGATCTATAGCTTTATTTTGTAATCATCGTCTTAAATCTAATATCTTACCATATCTGTGAATTAAAATGGCCGATTATTATTTTATTAAATTTGATTTGTATTCACATTGAAGATTTAGGGTTCACTTATTTTGGATTTATTCTATGCTCTTATTTGTTTAGTTCACCTTTTATGCATCTTATATGATGAATATGTCTTATTTTTCACCCAGATGAGTCTGTTTTGCTCTGTGTACCATTTGCTTTTTCTTTATGACAGGGTCTGCGATTGTTCTGTATATCAGAATCTCTACTAATTAGAAAATGAAATTAGCTCACGTTTTATGCATCTTTATGATGAATATGTCTTATTTTTCACCCATATGAGTCTGTTTTGCTCTGTGTACCATTTGCTTTTTCTGTATAGCAGGGTCTATGATTGTTCTATAGAGACCCTTTTTCCTATTAATTATAAGAAAAATAAATTCATTATATTGTGATCAGAGGGGATGTATTGAAATTTTCTTAATAAAAATGTGTGTAAACGATGAAATTTGTCTACATTTTTATTTGTCTTAAATGGTTCGGTTATTTAGATCGGGAGTTTATAATCGACATAATACAATGTGTGGCGGCTGAGTACGTTCACTTCTTATTAACTTATCCATTTATATATCTTTTTGCTTGTGGGATTCAAAAAAATCTCGAAAGTTTTATGAACTCATTTTTTCTCTTGAACTCTTCTATATGGACATATGAAAACATGTGATTCATTTGGTTCATACACCATCTTCACCAGCTCAGAGCAATCTGTCGCAAAAGCAATTTTCTCTTGGAGGAATATCATGCATTCTATAGTCCAAATTATTGCTTCAAATTCAATATGTAGTGATGAATGCTACATCAAATATTCATTGCCCCTCATCACTATATTCACGCTTATTTTATAACAATTGTACCATCCTTATCCTGAAAACATATCATCTTCTTTCTATGATTCATCTATGTAGCACAATTTTCCTTTATGAATCAGAGTAGAATCATTTTAATTACCTATTGAACTGATTTGATGTGTTATGCCATTACTCGTCCTCAGTTGGTGTTCTTTTTGAGCCTCTTCCCATAATAAGTTTTTGTTTATGCAATCTTTAAGACTTCTTGTGGATTCCTAACAACATTGTTATCTTGTCGTTTCTACTTTTTCATATGTACTATAAAATTCATGGATATTGTGTATTTATGCTTTCTCGTGGTTGTTTCTAAAATAAGTAATCCATATCTGTAAATACTGATGAATTAGAGTATTATCTCGATTTTGAGGGAATTAGAGAAAGTGCACATATTTGTATAGACGGAGACATTCAAATAGTACATGAATTATTGTTTCTTTCTCAGCCACACATCGCGGACATTGCATATCACAATTAATTTCTTTTGACCTTAGATTTTTGTCACCAGTAAACAACCTGAAATAATTTGTCATACGAAATGTTTTAATTTTGGTACACATCGTATTTTCCATGATTTTGCTTGCAACGGTTTTACAATAGGCCCTACCTTCCATTGCTCATCGTCTCTTCCCCTAAGTTTATTTTGGATGTGATAATCTGATTTCACCGTATACTTTCTAGATTTTGTAACATGCCATTTAGAGATATCTTGCATTAGAAAAGATTAACTAGCATATTCTAAATTAATGTTGCATCTTCTGAATCAATGATTTGATGAATCAAAGGCATATAGAAAATTTGTATTTATATATATATGAGCATTGACATTAGAAATTTTATTTACTAGTTAAAACCATATAAAACCTTGATAAATATCTACACAATTTTTTGTCAACTAAAATTCCACAAATGAAATAAAAGCTGACATTTAAAGCTTGAAAACACTGATTTGTTCACTAGTTTTTTTTTTACATATCTCTGCACAACTACATGTTTATGTGGGATATCAAGAACCATTTCCTCAACATGGAAAACTGTTCAAAAAGTTTTATTGAAATTTTTTCTATGAACATATATCTGAGGAGAATAAAAGTGTAGAAAAAACCTAAATAAAACATTTAGAAAGAGAAAACTGTAAATTAAATTTAATATCTCAATTGCAAGATAATTAGTTACTTTTGTTTTGGAAATGTGTAGGTCAAAGTGAAAAAAATATCTTTCACCCACGATAATATCTATTGATTTGTTCAAAACAAACTTAGCACTTTGAACCTCTTGAGATACTTGTTTGTAGAGAGGTACCAAAACTTCAAAAGCATTTATGGAAGGAGAAGACACACCAATAAATATTTGTAAGAGAGATCAGAATATATTTTATAATAAAAAATATTAACAAAATAAAGAGTAAATGAGGAAATAATTTAACTTTAAAAGCAAAAACTAATGATGAAGTAATCTACATCACATAATTCTGTATAGTAAATTTATGAAAGAGTTTTCTCTTTTATTTGTTTAAAGGTCACACCATCTCTAAAAAAGACAATTTTCATATGGAAATACGATGGTAATCTTGATATCTTGTCAGAAATAGTGAAAATCTCTTTACATTTCCAGCCCAAAAATCCTAGTATATCACTACATTCATCTATTATTCTTCTTAGCAAAAAGCTATGTAAATGAAATCTGTAAAACATAAGCTCAAGAGTTTTTGTGCTTGCTCATCACTTCAAAAATGATAGATGTCCGTCAACCATTAATTTAAATTTTTGTAGAAACATATGGTCTCAAAAACTTGATGTAATGCAGTTTGGAAAAACACATTTTGATTTTCAAAACCAACTGAGAAATCTACTGAAAAAAGCATAAGTCTTTGTACAATATTTACACATGTAGAGATTTATATGGGTTACCAACATCTCTATCAATAAGCTTTTGAAGAACTATTTCCTCAACACGAAAACATTGTCTTTAAAATCTCGAACACGAAATATTTTCATGCGTTTTTATGATAAAAATAAAGCATGTTTTGTTAATTTATAGAGATCTGACTAACTTTCTTTGATTAATTTTACTTTAATCAAATTCAATGTATTTTCACGAACAATTGATCATTATATATATATATACTATATATTCTACATATGTTTAAAGATCACACTATTTTGAGATTTTCTACTTTTTGAAATATTCTTATGATTAATATAAGTATTGTTATTTAATATTTTATTATTTTTATATAAGAAATTCTTATAAAGTTGCTACTAACATGTGAAAGATTTTTTTTTTTTTAAAAGGGGCTGACTTAACTAAAACTTTAAATTATTCAAACCAACACTTAATTTCCCAAAATTTTCAAATTATTTACAAAAACCTCAAATGTTAATCATATCATTACATAATCACCTATAATTTTAAATTTCTGGCTAATTTCACAAATTCAATTATCTATGTAAATGAAATTTTGAAGAGTTCAAATTGATTGATACTTTTTAAAAACCCCTGAAACTAATTAAGAAAGTTTCTCAATCAATTTGAATTCTTTAAAAACGTCAATCATGCTATTTAATTACATGAATTTGATTGAATTTATAGAATTAATCATTGTTGGATATGGGTTTAGCACTCACTCATAAGCCCATTGGAAATCTCATTAAATCAACAATGACATCTCGGCCCAAGGAGACAAGCCCGTTAAGGAGTCAACGGTCCAAGGAAGAGTCAGCATCCAAGCGCTATAAATAGGACCCTTCACTCTTCATTTTGGGCAGATTGTAACTTGTGAGAGGCCGAGCTACTTCTATAAAGCTCCGGCCTCAAGCATTGTCTAGTGAGCACGTCATTTGACGGACTCACACCTCGTACCATCTTGTTCATAGCTCGGCTCCGGCCTTAAGATCAATAAAGAATCACTTCGACCTTACTTAACATTTATATTTCACCTTGTAGTTCAGACATTCAATATCGTAGCCCGTAATATTGCCTAGGTCGGATTTCTGTAACAACAATTGGCGCCGACTATGGGGACGAATAAACTTCTTTACGATCTAAGACGAATCCGAGATGACAGGACCATCATTAACAGGTAACGACCCAAAATCGCCTAAGCGAACCCGAAGTCCGCTCACCCCGAGCTCGGAGTCACCAATTTAGCCAGCTAACGCCGGAACCAACCGAACCAGGACAGCCGACACACGTCGGGATGGAGCACGTTCAAACGATCAAAACCAAGACGTCTCCTCTCTCATAAGAATGTTAATGGCCCAGGTCAACGAGCTGACCAGAGACAACAATGCTCGCCTCGACGTATTAACAAGCAATCAGGACTCATGCAGAGAACGGATCAACTACCTACAGACTACCGGTTTCCAAGCATCTCAAGCAACCGAAAACCCTACCCCGCGGCTTCCAAGGGTCTTGTTCGGGGAAACACTGTTGGGAATCCGAGCCAATTCTACAGATTCAGAATTCTCGCGAGTTCCCGATAGCCTAGGATCTAGGGTCTAGTTAATTGAATCATGGATCTCACCTCGTGATTACCTGGTGTTTGGCAGCGGAAGATGGATCAGGTAATACGAGATCTACTGCGCCTCAGATGCTGCGCCTCTATCGTAGTCCACACGCACACAAGCTGGAATCCGCCGAGATGATAGGACCGGTGCTCGGATCTCCCTGGGACTTTAGTTTCTAGAGGAAGAGCTTCTGTTTTCTGTCTCAGAAAACTGTCTGGGCGGCTCGTCAATTAGGTCGAGATAATAAGATCACTTATATATCGACTCTGTCATAAACCGAAACATCAGTTTCGGATTCGCCACTGTGTCGACCGACACACCTATTGGTGTCGATCGACACAAGTCTTGTATCGACCGACGCACCTAATGGTGTCGATCGATACACCTCTTTGAAACTCAATTCGATGCGTATCCAATACACATCGATCAGACCATATGCCAATGATCTATCCCATGCAGAGTATATCCAACTTGCTTAGGTGTGTGACCCTGTAGGTTCACACGATACTGGAAATGAGTTACAACTCATTTGTCATAAGCGGTTTCTAGCAAAACGTCATGACTACCCAGTACCACATGAATTGTCCGATCTCGACAATACAACTATCATTAGAGTTCGTACAATGTGATTTCAGGACATAATCCCAACAATCTCCCACTTGTACTAGAATCACCTATTCCTATAATCCCTTCGTCTCTATATCTCGATATGGCATAAGGCAAGAGACTGTGTCATCCTTATTATAGCCAACATCATGTTCATCGAACTTCTGATCTATACTGATAAAACAAACGACTGACAATCACCTCATTTGAGCACGGCCATGCATTTTCTCAGTATCAAATCTTCGATGGGCCCTGAGATATTTATCTCCCGTTATACAGGAGGGACAAATTCCATTTTGTTCCATCCCTGTTTCTACACATACTTCATGATACGCACAAGCAATGCCGTTATAGCCGCCAGTTACGGAACGACGTTTGACAAGGTCAAAGCGCACCAATTCATATGCTAGAAAGCATGATGAACTCAGGTCTAAGGACTATACTCTATAGTCGTAATGAGAACCTCCCATGACACTTATATATATAACTATCATGTGGAGTTCTCATTAAGCGGGTCATGTCCAATCATATGTTCACTAACATACATCTATGTGACTGACTGTGATAATCATATCATTGACTTCATGAAACTTAGTCCAACAGTTACCTCACATACTAGTCTGCGCGGTTGTTAGTGTCCCATCTTAACAACCTTGACTAGGGACAATCATAATTTATGTCATCTTTTACTTATAAGGTTTCATGATCAAGTCTTCAACTTGATGACCTATAAGATGACCATAAAGTACTTTGGGATCATTATTTAATCATCCAATCATTAAATAATACTGATGTCAGTCTTAACTTACACAAACACTGCCATATCATGTCTCTGTAAAGTTTACAACATAACTAAAATAACTCCCACTAGAATCAAGATCATCTCTTCAGATATCTTATACCTACAGCAACAGAATAAATTCCGTGCTTAGGTTGTGGGAGAGTTTGCGGTGTTCTGCTTGAAACAATTTCAATAGAGCACACCACCATTCAGATAAAAGCACTATTCTACGGTCCACTGCTTGGAGCCTTTCCAACAGTTAGCACCGCTATTCAGACAAAGAGACATAACCAGGTGGGAACCGGGAATCGTCTTTGTCCGACTAACTACTTTCAACTGGTTCGTCACTTTATCAGTTCACCACGAACCTATCCTTAGTGTTTCTCAACACTTGGGATACTTCTGGTAACTATTCAGTGACTATTACCGGAGTGCATTGGTATTTTCTCGTCATGCTTTATGCTTAAGCTGCATCTAGACGAGCGCAAAATATGGCATTCATGATGGATTCTATTGCATCAGCATAAGAGATCACACTCATTAATACTAGTTCAGACAGTGTTCAAAACACTTCTTCTTGCTAATATTGTTACCAGCTCAGCCAGTGTCCAAGACACTTCATCTTGCTCAGATTATTGCCATAAGACCTTTGGTATGAAGCCATTCTTGGAATCAAGCACATTTGAACTGTCCAATACCTTATGAACATAAGGATTTTGACACGATCCAATTAGCCTACTTAATCTATGTCAATAGATTCTTATTCCAAGAATTCACTCGGCTACTCCCATGTCTTTTGTTTAAATTTGACTTTCGACCCAAATCTTAACAAGACTTTAGCGTCGGAACGTCGTTCATGAGATTCAAGTATGTTATCTACATACTGTGTGAGAATTGCCATTACGCTCCCACTAGTCTTCTTGTAAACGCATGGTTTCTTTTCTTTCTGATCAAGTCAAAATCTTTGACCAATCTGTCAGAATGTTGATTCCAACTCCAAGATGTTTGTTTCAATCCAGAAATGGATCGGTGAAACTAACATGCATACACATCCAATTTTCGGAGTTGGGCCTCACCATCGCTTCTTCGAATTTCGCATGTTCGTCACTTTTCAATGATCAGCAGATCACGACAATAGGTTACGAGATGTCACTCTCGAGTTAGTGACGGATCCTTTCGGATCTGCGAATTTCAGGCTCCACAGGTGCAGATCCTACAGCACTTTGTAGATCTCACCGCTGCTCTTCCTTATCAGGTCGAGCAGCTTACTGTGTTTATCGAATTTCTTCGATGTGTACTTTTACTCCCACTGTTCCTTTTGAAAGTATCACCTTTCTTAAAAGACACATTTCTGGGCAACAAAAGCACTAAGCCTTGGTTTCCTCAGGACAACCAGCGAGGTAGAACTTATCAGATATGGATTCAAGTTTGTTTATTGACTACTGTCTTACACAAACCTTGCAATCCCAATTAATCAGAAAAACAAATTTGGAAATCACCCAGTCCACATCCAATGTGGTGTTTTTCACTGATTCTGATAGAAACCCTTTTTAGCGCAAAGACAGACATTTTGGAACATATTCTTAAATCGTTCATGGAAGATTCATGTGATTCATCATTAATCGAATCATGTCTCATAAGATCTGATTCATTCTTTCAGATGATCACCCAATTCTTGACTATAGTATTTTCCTCCGCGATTCAATCGAGGATCTCAATACTTCTGTCAAATTGGTTCTACACTTCATCTTGGAACTCCCTTAAGGGATTCCAGCTTGTGTCTCATCAAATGAACACAGCCATGCTTATTGAATCCATCAATAAAGTAATGAATTACATAATATTTCCTTTGGCAATAATGCTAGTTGGGCCGCATACATCAGTATGTGTGGGGCCCAATAAGCCTCTGGCCCGTTTCCTTTTAGCTCTGCTAAATGGGCCTTAGTCATTTGGTCCAGCAAGCAGGATTCATGTCTCAATTGATTAAAATCAAAAGAGTCCAAAACTATGGATTTACTGAATCTGCTTCACTCTCGTGGTTAAACGACTATACCAAAGAAAAGTCGAGTTCGAGTCATCAGACTCAAACCTTTAGTGTTTGTGTTATGTTCAAACTTATGCTGGTTTAAGATACAAAACCCATTTCAAACGGGGTGCTACCATATTATATTTCATTAAGATCTAAAGAACAAAACTTGTTTTTTATCAAAATGAAAAACATCCAAATTCTTTACAAGAAGATGAAAGGCATTTCTGCACAAGGCAGATACATAGTAGCAATTACTTAATTTCTAAAACCAAGTATGAAAGGCTCCTACAAGTGGAGAATCTCTACGGCTCATGTAGCAACCATTGCTTCAAACCAGACTCGCAGTTCCACTTGTCCTTTCTTCAACGTTCTACTGTCACTTGGGTCCTGCATATTTCAAAAATATCAGTACCACAACAAGTATCCAATACTTATGTATTGTGAATTAATAACACAATACCTGAAGAAGAAGTACCATACATCTTCTCCATCTCTTGTGAATCTTCCAGTAATTTATTGCAATCTCTCTTCCAATACCCCGACTCATTACAGTAGAAGCACTTACTAACACCAGATGGGCTTGACTTGGGCTTAAAAGATGACACAGGCTTGTCCTGATTCCAAATCTGGACAGCCTTGCCTTCACCCTTGTCTATAAAAGATTTCTCAAATCTTTTTCCCTTTTTGATGTTTTGCTCTGCTGTCTTGAGCATGCCATGCAACTTAGTCAACGTCTTCGTCAGGCCTTTCTTGATATAGTTCTTAATGAACTTATCATAGCTTGACGGCAGTGACTGCAGAATGATGTCAGTAGCCAACTCTAAGCTGACAGGACATCCCAGTCTCCCCAGGTTATCAACGTAACCCATCAGTTTAATGACATGAGGACTGACTGGAGCATCTTCTGGTAGTTTGCACCCAGTGAGAGACTTCACCATCTGGAATCTCTCAACTCGTGCCAGATCCTGAAACTTCAGTTTCAGACTGGTGATCATCTCTATTGGCGACTCCATGTTCTCATACTGACTCTTCAAGTCTGAGTTCATGGTAGCCAACATCAGACCACGCACATCTACCACATCCATATAATGCTTATTCCAAGCATTATACACTGCACGCGAGCGATTGGTCCCAAGCCTTTCTGGAAGAGCTTTCTCAAAGACATAGTCCTTGCTCTCCTGCTTGAGAATGAATCTCAGATTCCGATACCAATCCAGGAAGTTGGATCCATTTAACTTGTCCTTCTCAAGGACGGATCGCAAAGAGAAAGTAGTCATAGACATAAGCTGAAATCCAAGAAAAACAAAGACTTAGTTATGTATATGATGAGAAATCTTATAACTATAAGAAAACTCGCATTATATTCAAACAATGTTTCCTCTATGAATATAATGATCCAAGATCCTCAGATTACTAAAATTCGAGTGGGCGACTCGCCTTACTCAGATTTTGGTTATCTAGGTAAGCAAATCATTGCTAATTGTACTCAGTACAACTCTTGGTCGTGGATGAGACAAACTATGTCTAATCCACTCTGATGTCTCTGGGCTCAAAACTTCTGATAGCCCAGTCAAGTACAACCAATCTTTTCTGTCTTGTGATCATTGACAGTTGCACTGCAAGTCTGTCAAAGACCACCTGCCTCACTCACGTTGCAGTGGATACCAAGGACTCCAAGAATATCCAACAAACGACACAAGTTTTGACAGTAGACAAGATTGGGCAAGACATCAATGTTACTTGATATTTAGTTGAGGAAACTAAACCCAAAAGTTTAGCAAATCAATTTCTTAGGTCATGTAATTGTTGATGTTAATGCACTGCAAGTCCATCAATGTTATTACCTGCCTTACTCACGTAATTGTGGACACCAAGCTCTTGGCTAGACATCACACAACGAAATGAGTCTTGACAGTTGACCATATTGAAGCTAAACTTTAATCAAGGTTTTGGTCGAGTTTGGTTTCTGCAAATTCAAGGTTCAATAACCAGAATTCCGAGCACTGTGTCGATCGACGCAGACTCTGTCTGTCGATCCACATAACCAAACAAAACCGGATTTCAATGACCGGTTAATTCAATTAACCCGGTTCATCGAACCAGTTATGTCGATCGACGCAGCCCATGTGTGACGATCGACATAGACCTAAACCGCAGATAGTTCTTGATAACCGGTCCAATTCAATTGAACCGACTTATCTGATCAAACTGATCTTAACCAATCGGTTTATACTAATTGGGATGATCAGTTCAATCCAATTGAACCAATTCATCCAATTTAAACCGTTTAAACCAGTTTCAACTGATTGCGATAACCAGTCCAATTCAATTGAACCGACTTATCCAATCAAACTGATTTATCCCATCGGTTCATGCTAATTGAGATAATCAGTTCAATCCAATTGAACTAATTCATCCAATTTAAACCGATCTATTCGGACTTAACCAAGCATGATAACCGGTCCAATTCAATTGAACCGATTAACCATTCGCTTAGTCTGTATCGACCGACACTAACCTGTGTCGATCGATACGTGACCGAATCTGCTCTGTGTCGACCGACACTCAACCTGTGTCGATCGACACAGAAGGCTCTCAGTTTTTCTACGCGAAAAACCCTAGCCGCCGAATCTGTCGTTTTCGCCGTTCTGTGTCGACCGACACACCCAGTGTGTCGATCGACACCATGCGAAAACACAGACTCGTTTCTGATCGAACACGATCTAACCTGTTCTAACCAAACAACCTAGTTTGCGAATCTAAATCATCAAATTCGATTTAAACAGGTTTGATTCAATGATAAAACCCTAAGGCTCTGATACCACTGTTGGGAATCCGAGCCAATTCTACAGATTCAGAATTCTCGCGAGTTCCCGATAGCCTAGGATCTAGGGTCTAGTTAATTGAATCATGGATCTCACCTCGTGATTACCTGGTGTTTGGCAGCGGAAGATGGATCAGGTAATACGAGATCTACTGCGCCTCAGATGCTGCGCCTCTATCGTAGTCCACACGCACACAAGCTGGAATCCGCCGGGATGCTAGGACCGGTGCTCGGATCTCCCTGGGACTTTAGTTTCTAGAGGAAGAGCTTCTGTTTTCTGTCTCAGAAAACTGTCTGGGCGGCTCGTCAATTAGGTCGAGATAATAAGATCACTTATATATCGACTCTGTCATAAACCGAAACATCAGTTTCGGATTCGCCACTGTGTCGACCGACACACCTATTGGTGTCGATCGACACAAGTCTTGTATCGACCGACGCACCTAATGGTGTCGATCGATACACCTCTTTGAAACTCAATTCGATGCGTATCCAATACACATCGATCAGACCATATGCCAATGATCTATCCCATGCAGAGTATATCCAACTTGCTTAGGTGTGTGACCCTGTAGGTTCACACGATACTGGAAATGAGTTACAACTCATTTGTCATAAGCGGTTTCTAGCAAAACGTCATGACTACCCAGTACCACATGAATTGTCCGATCTCGACAATACAACTATCATTAGAGTTCGTACAATGTGATTTCAGGACATAATCCCAACAAATACCACCCCTGAATACCGAATCTAGCAGGCGACCAACCATTCACCTAGAACTACCGCCGACCGGACAAACCCAAAACCAAGTCGAGGGTAGCAGAAACAGCGTACTCAAATCTCTCAAGATCCAACTGGATAACATGACTTCAAAAGTTCATAAAGCAACCAGCTCAGCCGCCGAAATAGACAGGGTCTTGAAGAAAACCCAGAACACGCCATTCACGAGTAAGATAACAGGGACACCAGTCAAACAACCCGGGAAGATAAAGCTACCTACTTACGACGGCATCTCGGATCCACGACAGTACATGACGGCCTTCACTATCGCTATGGGACGAACTCAATTCTCACCAGAAGAACGCGACGCCGGCTTCTGCCAATTGTTCGTCGAAAACCTGAGCGGCGCCGCCCTCAACTGGTTCTCGCGATTGGAAGCTCATGCCATCGACATCTACCATCAGTTGACGACAACATTCCTGAAACATTACTCCATGTTCATCCAGGAAGGAGCCTAGCGCCGACCTCTGGGCCGTAAGCCAAGGACCGAGAGAACCCCTCAGATCCTACATCGACATGTTCAAAGTGATTGTCTCAAAGATCACGGTAACGGATAACGAAGGACTACTAGCACTGCGAAACGGGCTCTGGTACGAATCGCCTTTTTGCGACGAGCTGGCCATAAACAAGCCACAAACCCTCGAGGACGCCCTCCACCGAGCGGCCGTCTTCGTTGAGATAGAGGAGGAAAAGGACTTACTTGCCAAGAAATTCGCCTCGGGAAAGAAAGGCAAATATACAACCTTTGAAAATCATGAAGACAAGGGAAAGAAAGCCACGACGTGTTACGTCGGCGAGCAGCAGCAGCAGGCAAACAACAAACGTTCCAACAGCCAGGGCGCAGTCAAACGGGCCACCAGCAAGGCCGACCATGGTACAAATATGTACGGTCCGACGACCAGGAGAATACCTTCTGTAACTTCCACCAGCGCTCCGGGCACAGCACCACGGAATGTAGGCACCTCCAAAACCTCTTATTCGGCGAATATCAAAAAGGGGTAATGAACATAACCAACTGCAACCCCCATCGGCATCCCCCGGAAGTCGGGAAATACCGCGGCAGCCTAAAAACGAAGGGGAACAGTTCAAAATAGTCCAGGAGGAAAAGGCAAGACAAGTAAGCCAGCAGAAGACAGAGCAGAGCGACATAGACACGAAATTGCCAAAGCGAGCCCGCGACGACGAGGAAGAGGACACACGCCAACTCCCAGGAAGCGGATCAACATGATCATGGGGAGCTCCCCACCTGCAACGATTCGGTAAGATCGATAACGGTCTATAGCCAAAAAGTCGACGCACGCCAACAATGGAATAGGAACAGTCCCGAGGAGCTAAAACCAGGAACCGAGATCACCTTCGGCACGGAAGACGAAGAGGGCCTCGACAAACCTCATAATGACCCGCTCGTCGTCGAACTCCAAATTGGCGACTGCGAAGTCACCAAGGTCCTAATCGACACAGGAAGCTTTGTCGATCTCATATTCGAAGAAACTCTGCTAAGGATGGAACTTCACGATTATAGGATGAAGCGTTCGGAGAAGCCCCTCACCGGATTCGCCGGAGACACGACCACGACAATCGGGACCATCAAACTACCAGTGCATGTCGGACGCCTAACCAAGCTCGTAAAGTTCGTCGTCATAGACTGACCCGCGATTTTTAACGTGATCTTGGGAACCCCTTGGATCCACGCTATGAAGGCAGTACCCTCAACTTACCATCAATGCATAAAATTCCCAACACCAGGAGGAATCTTCACACTTCGTGTAATAACCCTACCGAAGAACTAGAACGGCCAAACGCGAAATACCACCGGCCGAGAGGAATGGACGAAGAACGGCCAAAAATTAAAAGTTGTCGGAATGGTCTGAAACTTTCAGCATTGGTTAGAAACATAATTTTAAGAATATGGGTTGAAGCGGAATGAGAAAATACTGGACGGATTGGAAGATATCCATGTTTTGGCCGAACGTCGGGTTAAAGTCACGTTCGTTGGATAAGAACCTTCCCGGAATTGATAAATGGTTGGAAATGGATGTGGATCATCATTTTGGAGGATTTTAAGGAGAATAGTCGAGTTAAAATTGGTTTGGGTCGAGCAAAATGAGAATCGGGTCGAGTACGGATGGATACGGACGAGCATGGACATACGTACCGACGTGTTCGGATGGCCGTGTGATCGTCAGGACGCACGGACGGACGTACAGGCGGGTGTAAATACGCATGGATGGACTGACGGACGCACAGACGGACGTACGGACAGGTGCTGGCGTGCATGCGCTGACATGCTGTCGCGACGCATGTCCTGACGAGCTGTCGCGATGCATGTTCTGGCGACCTGGCGCGACGCATGGCCTGGCGAGTTGTCGCCGTGCATGGTTTTGCGCCCACACATGGACCAACGCATGCCAAGGCTGCCGCATGTTCACCATTTGTCGCCAAATCACCTCCCCTCCCCCATCTATAAATAAGAGCAGCCCCTTAAGCCATTTTCTACACTTTTTCAGATCTAAGAAAAAAATTCTAGAGAGAGTGGGGCATTCTAGAGAGAGAAAGTATTTCTAGAGAGAGAAAGTGAGAAAATGGGCGGATTAGTGCGGAACGGAGTGGACGTTCGGGACGGGGCATTCGGGTTATGCCTCGGGGTGTTGGTAAGCCATAGATATGAGTAGTTTCCATCCATCTTTAGCTTGTTTCCTTTAGAACTCCTTCTTATTTAGATCTTTGCTCTAGATCTAGCGGAGAGATTCTCGGAGTTAAGTAGCGGGCTGCGGAACGGGTGAGTCCTGGTAGCTAGGACTGACGGATTTATGCAGGTCGTGTCTTAAGGATTGGAATACTCGGTATATTCATCCTTAGGCACGTTTACGTTGGTTTACTTGTGTTTCGATTGAGGTTTTAATCTGTTTCTTTTGGTGATTAATGCATGCATGATCATTGTGTTGAATTGGTATTGTGATGCCTGGTCTCTTTGATTGTGTGGTGAAATCAGGGAGATTGGGGTAGCATGCATATTGTGATAAGTACGGGATTGGTTAGGGAATCAACCCGGAAATGGTATGTGATAAGTACGGGATCAGTTAGACCCGGAAATGACTGTTGTGTTGAGAAAAGTGGTGTTTTCCCGTATGGGTGAGGATGCGGTAGCTTCGTGAGATCGTTGATCCACGCAAGTCTCCCTTCCGTTTGTTGAGACAGTTGTAGTGGCTGTCGTGATCTTCGGATCCTTTGCATGACCCTACACCGTGTGATATGTGTTGTTAACCTCATGTTGAGTGATGCATGCAGGTTAGACGTGAGTTCGTTCTAGAACATGCGTGATATTGTTCTAGGACGTGCATCCTAGAGTATGTGTAGATACTCTAGGGAAATGCTCTCGGTACCACCTGTTGTGGTCCTCTGCCTTTTCGGAGAGGCTCGGAGGGTTACTTGGGTCGCTCCCTTGGCCGAGCTTTCGTGTGACGACACGATCCCCGTGGATTCGGGTTACCCGTGGATTCAGGTGTGGTGCCGGCCTTGAACCTTTGAGGTGATTGGCCGGGTGTAGCCACATGTGGTGCCGGCCCTGAACCTTTGTGGTGATTGGCCGGGTGTAGCCACGAGAGAGATGTGGGTGGTGGTGCCGGTGCATTTGAGGCCTCTGCATGTGGTTGTCTAGAAAGGTCTAGACGGGTTTAGCATACATGATTGGAGTCGTGTTTGCATTGTCATTTAAATGCTTCCGCAACGTGCATATATGAGATGCTGTTGTTGCGTGTCTATGAATGTGAGACGATTGTGTTGTTTTATTGCATTATGCTTCAGCTATTGGGACGAGTTGGGCACTAATGCATGTTAGAGGGTTTGGGACTCGCTGGGTAACCCATATGGTTGCTCATTATACGAATTTTGTCTCGCAGGAAACCATAGACGGGCTAGAGGACGAGTTCGGACGTTAGGCCGCCGGCGTAGTCTCGGGTTGTGAGTGTGAAGATCGTGGAGCTTGTACTATGTAGGATTTCTGACTCGAGCTCAATAAACTGTATGTTTTGGGTAACATTTTGTAATAAATCCCACTCAGTATTAATAAAAGTGTTTTTGTTAACTCCACGATTCCATGATATAAGTTTAGTCCGAACTGACACAACTCAAGGTCGTAGTACGGGTTGTCAAGCCTTAGGCTATGACCGAGAGGTAGGTCGGATATCACGGATGGGACGGCCTGACCTCATGAATGGCTGGACCGTTCGCAATACTCGATCATTGTGACATCTCCGGCCGTCTATTATCCGTAGAACGGGTCGGGGGTGTTACAAATGGTGGTATCAGAGCATGGTTCATGATCATGCTCACGGAACTCATGTTTTCAATGGTTTTATCGAGTCAAAGGGGTCACACTCACAACATTAGGAAACCGTTACGTCCGACGATAGATGGGTAGGATGGGTTTAGGATTACCTTTTGTTCGATGCAGCGGAGAAAAGCAGATTGAACGGAGGTAAGCCGAGGAGCCCACTATCCACATGGATCGTTGGGAGGATGGAGATGAAGCGGACCGGGAAAGCACGGCCAAAGGAAGGTGAATTCCCTTAGAATTTAGGTTTGTTTAAGCCTTCAGATCTTTATAAGATCCCATGTCAGGTACGTATGGGTGTTAACTCTCTTTTGTGTGATTGAGTTTTAGCACGTTGGTGTGCGTTTGAGTTTTGGCATGTTGACTATGGTGTGATGAGTGGTTTAAATTATATGCGGATTATAATTTGAAACCGGGAATGTGTGTTAGGAAGTTAAGTGGGACCAAATGCGTAGAAACATAATGAGGAGGTTATTGTTTCTAGCATGTCGGTAACTTCCTAGGTTGGTTTTGGGGTGTGAGAATCCGTAGGTTTCCCGGAAAGAGTTCCGAAAACCGTAGGATTGTGTTGGTTGGTAATGTTTTAGGAAACTCGTACCTAAAACCAGTTACCTGAACCTAAACCCCAAAAACCTTTAAACCGGTTGGTGGCATGGCTTGTGAGCGGATCAGTGATGGTGTGGAGAAAAGCTGAAGAGCGGGAGATTGTTCAGCAGACGGTTTTCAGAAATCAACGGATCAGTGAGAGTTGAGAGAAGCTGAAGATCAGGAGAATCGTTCAGTAGACTGTTTTATGAGAGCAACGGATCACCGGATCAGAGATGGGAGATCAACCAGGAACGGTTTTGTGGAGATGACGGGTCAGGGAGATCAGTCATAAATGGGTTCGGTAGAATCCATGGATCAAGAGGATCTGTTGGCCTGAGTTAGTGAGTGATTGACCAAGACCAAGAAGAGTATAAGGAAGTGAAGGTTGCGGACTGAGAAGGTTCCGGATCAAGGTGTAAAACAATCACTTCTGGAAGAAGTGATGGTTCGAGACCTTATGGAGGAAGTATGAACGTGGGAAGGAGTGACGCCCAGACCTATTGGATAGTGAAGACGGAATGGTGTTATCCTTTCACAAGGGAACTGAAGCAGAAGTAACGGTGACGGCCGTAACAGGCAACGAAACGAAGGGAGAAGAGTTCACGCAACAAGCGGAACTAGTGGTTACGAGCGGTAATGAAGAAGGACAGGACAAGAGGTGTCATATATGGATAAGAGTTCACCCCAAGGCGGTCTGAAATCGTAAGTTATGAGTGTTGAAGGAAGGACCTAGGAGAAGTCTTTGCCAGGATAAGAATGGAGGTGGAACTTATTAAAGTCAAGTGGACTTAATGGGAGGAACGGACAAGGCAATCATCTAAGTCGTGTTCAAGGATGCAAGGCGTTGTACGATGGGTAATCGTTAGCGGAAATAAGATGGTCGAGGTCTCATCAACCAAGGCCTGGTTTTGGAAGTGTAGATGGGATCTCACGACAACATGGTCGAGAGAGTCCAGAGAAGGTTGCGGCCATTGGAGGTTGGCCGTGAACCAAGCAACGAAGACCGGTTATCTATCAACAACAGAGATGAAGGAGTTTGAGAAAGAAGTTCGTGAAATGTAAATTCCAAGAGATAAGACCAAGCTACAAATGGTGAAGTCAAATAGTGGTATATGGTAGTTTGGTCAAATGGTGGTATACTTGAAGGTGGACCAAAGCAAGAAAGGAGTGGATCAGAATATTTAGTTGCGGATCGATGAGTGGTCAAGGAAGAACGGAGAAAATTGGGTTATAGGAGAATGAACGGCCTCTACGGAAGTGAAGTACTTTTGGAATATTTCAACCGAGGGAAAAATGAAGAAGGTCTTCATGCAACAAAATATTTGAGGAGGATCATTCGGAGGCATCGAGCGGAAAAGTGTGAAGCAACTAAGGAGAGGTGGTCAAGTACATTGAGGAAGATACGACCATGAAGACATTGGAGAGACGTCAATTCAGGTGAGTGCAAAGTCAAGACAGTAAGGAGGGATGTCAACGAGAAATCAAAGATGGACAAGGACGAAGATCAGAACGCGGATAAGGACAAGACATCGAAAAAATAAGAGATGGACAAGACGAAGGAGTAATTAGCTAAGGGAAGCCAACCAAATGCCAAGGATGACCTTCGAGAGAAGGAAACGCGAACACAGAGAGGACAGTCCGAGGATAACTAGATTATCGACGATACGAGGAGAAACAGTTAAGGAGGAAAACCGTAAGAAAGGTTGAGATTGGAACGGTAGCGGCCTAAGGTTATCAGACAGGGCGAATCGATAAGGGACAAGATTATGATGTTATGAACCCAAAGCCAGAATGGTTCGAGGAATATGAGGAAGACCAAGGACGAAAGACATGAAGAGCAGGGAAGGACTCGTTCCGTACTCAAACACAAAGGACAAAGTGTCCCGAGCACATGGGAGTACGGTTGGGTGCAGAAAATCACGACGGAGCAAGGGACTTGGCATCCCAAGCACACAAGAATATGACCGAGTAAGGGTGCTCTCGACAGAACAAAAAGAACGCGACATCGAGAAGTAGGGGAGTTTGTGCAAGAAACCGAGATGAGAAATTTAAGGAAGCAAATGTAGATGAAGAACCGGACAGCTTCAGGTGGAAAGTAATGGTAAGGAAGAAAAAATGAGAACGAAGACAAGATGGTGAAGTAATCATGCGTGATGACACTGGGAAAAGAGGAGTCTGTGAAAGGAAAGAAAGACCGAAGGATCTTTACCAAGGAGGGAAGGACCCAATAGCTTAAAGTCGGAAAGGGATCCAACGAAGGAAGAGTTGAGAACGACATGATATAAGAGACGATAACAAGACACTAACGCAGCTGCAGTTCAGAACGTGGAGGATAACAAACCAAGACCTGTTGGGATAGTGTCCTGAAATCACATTTGTACTCACTCCTGATGATAGTTGTGTGTCGAGATCAGACATTCGTATAATACTGGGCGGTTGCAATGTTTTGCTAGAAGCCTCTTGCAATCTGTAAGTTGTAGACTTACTGCCAGTATTATATGATCCTATAGGGTCACACACCTAAGCAAACTGGAAGCTAAAATATGGAAATGATCATTATGGTAATGATCATGTTAATGTGTATTGGATACACATTGATATCGAGCAAATGGTGTTGTGTCGATCGACACAGTATGTGTGTCGGTCGACACAGTTCGGGCTTTCGAACAGACGTTTCGATTTGTGACTCAAACGAGTCTGGCCCGTTAAGAGTGATTCTAGGTCAGAATAAAACCTGAGGTTTTCGACCTGAATCAGTAGCTGTCGTCTCTTTCTTGACAGAAGAGACAGAAACACCAAAACTCAGAGATCCCATAGATCCGGCACTAGCATCCCGGTTTCCAGGTTTGTGTGCGTGTGTATCTGGTAGAGGCGAAGCATCTGAGTCGCTCACTGATCTCGTTCACCAATCATTCCGCTGCCAGTTCAAGGTAAGAACGAGGTTGGTAAATTTCAATATAACGAACCCTAGATCCTAGGAGATCCAACAGTGGTATCAGAGCATGGTAGGGTTTAGTCTATTGAATCTGAAGCACTTAAATTCGAATACTGATGTTATTGAATTGATTGTTGCTTGGTAAATCGAATTTTCATGATGTAAATCTCGGATTAGAACCTCTGTTGAAAATTCGATGTCTGCGTTTTCGCAGCGTGTCGATCGACAATAAGCGTGTGTCGGTCGACACAGAGCGAAAACGCATAAATAAAATTTAGGGTTTTCGCAGCGTGTCGATCGACACAAAGCGTGTGTCGGTCGACACAGAGCGAAAACGCGTAAATAACTTTAAGGTTTATCGCATGGTGTCGATTGACACTAAGCTTGTGTCGGTCGACACATCGCGAAAACTCGTAAAAGATATTAGGGTTTTCACACAGCATCGATCGACGCACTGGGTGTGTCGGTCTATGCACCGCGAAAATGCGAAAGATTTGAAATCGCACTGTGTCGATCGATACACTGGGTGCATCGGTCGACACAGACTATGCGAATGGATAGATCAGTTCAATTGGATTGAACTGGTTATCTCGCATGGTTATGACGGTTTAATTTATAATCCCTAATACTCTACTGTGTCGATCGACACAGGTTTAATGTCGGTCGACACAAGCCTTACGATTGGTTGAATCGGTTCAATTGGATTGAACTGGTTATCATGCTTGGTTAAGGCAGATAAGATCGGTTTAAATTGGATGAATTGGTTCAATTGAATTGGACTGGTTATCTCAATTAGAATAAACCGATTTAATTGGTTAAGATCAGTTCGATTGGATAAGTCGGTTCAATTGGATTGGACCGGTTATCGCGATTAGTTAAAGCTGGTTGAATCGGTTCAATTAGATGAACTAGTTAAATTGGATTTGACCGGTTATCTCGAATGATCTGAAGGTTGCATATCAAGAGTCGACCAAGTGTGTCAGTCGACGCATATGGTGACGATGTGAACCGTAATCGTTTGGTTTTGAACCAAATGATTAAGACACCGAACCGAATGACCTAATCCACTGAAATTAGAACGATTAAAACTCAATTAAAATTAGAAGTAATATGTTCTAAATCTGTCAAATACACATTGGATGTGTGTTAGATCAAAGCTTAGTTTCAATAAGGTCAACTGTCAAGACTCATTTCGTTGTTGTGATAGTCTTGCCAAGAGCTTGGTGTCCACAATTACGTGAGTAAGGCAGGTAGTAGTGTTGATGGTCTTGCAGTGCTTGACATCAACTATTACATGACCTAAGAGATTGAATTACTAAACTTTTAGAGTTCCATTTCCTCAACTAAATATCAAGTGACCTTGATGTCTTGCCCAATCTTGTCTATTGTCAAGACTCATTTTGTTGTTGGATAGTCTTGGAGTCCTTGGTATCTACAATTACATGAGTAAGGCAGGTGATCATTGATAGACTTGCAGTGAGACTGTCAATGATCACAAGACAGAAGAGATTGGTTTACTTGACTGGGCTATCAGAAGTTCTGGGCCCAGAGACATCAGAGTAGATAGGACATGGATTATCTTATCTGCGACCAAGAGTTGTACTGGGTGCAATTAGCAATGATTTGCTTACCTAGATTACTAAAATCTGGGTGATGACGAGTTGTCCACTCAGATTTTAGTGATGTATGGATCTTGGATTATTATATTCAAAGAGGAAACATTGTTTGAATATAATGCGAGTTTTCTTATTGGATAAGATTCCTCATTTCCTGAAATCATAACTAGAATTTTCTTTGATTAAAATATTCAGCCTATGTCTAAAACTACCTTCTCGTTGCGATCCGTCCTTGAGAAGGACAAGTTAAATAGATCAAATTTCCTGGATTGGTATCGAAATTTGAGATTAATACTCAAGCAGGAGAGTAAGGACTATGTCCTTGAGAAAGCTCTCCAAGAAAGGCTTGGGGCCAATCGCTCAAATGCAGTATATGATGCTTGGAATAAGCATTATATTGATGTGGTAGATGTGCGTGGTCTGATGTTGGCTACCATGGAATCGGACTTGAAGAGTCAATACGAGAACATGGAGTTGCCAATAGAGATGATCACCAGCCTGAAACTGAAGTTTCAGGATCTGGCACGAGTTGAGAGATTCCAGATGGTGAAGTCTCTTACTGGGTGCAAGCTACCAGAGGATGCTCCAGTGAGTCCTCATGTCATTAAA
Organism: Orychophragmus violaceus; assembly: GCA_030180135.1. NCBI lineage: Eukaryota > Viridiplantae > Streptophyta > Magnoliopsida > Brassicales > Brassicaceae > Orychophragmus > Orychophragmus violaceus. Next base: position 89,857,642 of record CM058238.1, read on the forward strand.
ATGATGGGTTACATTGATAACCTGGGGAAACTGGATTGTCCTGTCAGCTTAGAGTTGGCTACTGACATCATTCTGCAGTCACTACCGTCAAGTTATGATAAGTTCATTAAGAATTTTATCAAGAAAGGCTTGACGAAGAAGTTGACTGAGCTGCATGGCATGCTCAAGACAGCAGAGCAAAACATCAAAAGGGGTAAAAGATTTGAAAAATATTGTATAGACAAGGGTGAAGGCAAGGCCGTTCAGATTTGGAATCGGGATAAGCATGTGTCATCTTGTAAGCCCAAGTCAGGCCCATCTGATGTTGATAGATGCTGCTACTGTAAAGAGTTTGGGCATTGGAAGAGAAATTGCATTAAATTCTTGGAAGATTCACAAGAAATGGAGAAGATGTATGGTGCTTCTTCTTCAGGTATTGTGTTATTATTTCAAGTTCTACGAATGTATTGGATACTAGTTGTGGTACTGATATTTTGGAAATATGCAGGGCCTAAGCAACAGTAGAACGTTGAAGAAAGGACAAGTGGAACTGTGAGTCTGGTATGGAGCAATGGTTGCTACATGAGCCGTAGAGATTCTCCACTTGTAGGAGCCTTTCAAGCTTGGTTTTGAATTAAGTAATTGCTACTATGTACCTGCTTTATGCAGAAATGTCTTTCATTTTCTTGTGAGAATTTGGATGCTTTTCATTCTGATAAAAGACAAGCTTTGCTCTTTTGATCTTAATGAAATATTATATAATAGCATCCCTTTTGAAAGGGTTTTATATCTTAAACCAACATACGCTTAAATATAACATAAATATCAAACGAGTTAAGTCTGATGACTTGAACTCGATTTTTCCTCAGCATAGTCACATTGACCAAATAGAGTGAAGCGGCTTCAGAAGTTCCATAGTTATGGGCTTCAGGTTCATTTGATTGTAAATCAATTGAGACATGAATTCTGCTTGCTGGGCCAAATGACTAAGGCTTCTTTAGCAGAGCTAAAGAAACAGGCCAGAGGCTCGTTGGGCCTTACACATACTGATGTATGCGGCCCGATGAGCATTAGTGTCAAAGGAAAACTTCAATACTTCATTGACTTATTGATGGCTTCAGTAAGTATGACTGTGTTCATTTGAAGAGACACGAGTCAGAATCTTTGGAATGATCAAAGGAGTTTCAGAATGAAGTATAGAACCGATTTGACAGAAGTATTGAGATCCTCGATTAGATCGCAGAGGAAAATACTTGAGTCAAGAATTGGGTGATCATCTAAGTGAGTGTGAAGTCATTTCACAGCTCATCTCTCCTGAAAACCTTGAATGGTGTTTCTGAGAGAATGAATCGGATCTTATTGGATATGCTCCGATTAATGATGAGTCACATGAATCTTCCATTATTCTTTTAAAATACGCTCTAAAATGAACATGTTTACGCTAAATAAGTTTTCTATCAGAATCAGTGAAAAACACCACATTGGATGTGGACTGGGTGATTTCCAAATATGTTTTTCTGATTAATTGGGATTGCAAGGTTTGTGTAAGGCAGTTGTCATCAAACAAAATTGAACCCGAAACTGATAAGTGTTGCTTCGCTGGTTGTCCTAGGGAAACCCAAGCTTAATACTTTTGCAACCAATCCGAGAACAAAGTTTTGTTGTTCGGAACTCTGTTTTTCCAAGAAGAACAGTGGGAGTAAAAGTACAACTCGAAGAAATTCGAGAAACACAGGAGGCTGTTCAACCTGTTGAGGGAGAGCAGCGGTTGGATCTACAGAGGGTTGTAGGATCTACACCTGTGGAGCCTGAAATTCGCAGATCCGAATGGATCCGTCACTAACTCGAGAGTGATTTCTCGTAGCCGATTGCCGTGATCAGTTGATCATTGAAAAGTGACGAGCCTGCGAAATTCAAAGAATCGATGGTGAGCCCCAACTCCGAAAATAGGCTGGGTATGCATGTTAGCTTCACCAATCTATTCATAGATTGAAGCAAACATCTTGGAGTTGGAATCTATGTTCTGTTAAAACGGTCAAAGGCTTTGACTCGATCAGGAACGAATAGAAACAATGCGTTTACAAGTAAACTAGTGGGAACGTAGTTGCAATTCTCAAACTGTATGTTTAGAACGTACTTAATCTCATAAACGACGTTCTGACGCTAAAGTCTTGTCAAGATTTGGGTCGGAAGTCAAACTTAACGATGGACATGGGAGAAGCCGCGTAAGCTCTTGGAATATGGATCCATTGAGATGGATCAGAAGAGCTAATTAGATCGTGTCAGAATCCTTATGATTATAAGGTACTGGACAGTTCCAATATGCATGATTCCAAGAATGGCTTCACACCAAAGGTCTTATGGCAATGATCTTAGCAAGACGAAGTGTCTTGGACACTGGCTGAGCTAGTGTCTATGAGTGAGATTCCTTTTTGCTCATGCAATAGAATCCATCATGAATGCCATATTTTTCACTCGTCTAAATGCAGCTGACGCATAAAGCATGACGAGTAGGTACAAATTTGTTCCAGTAAGAGTCACTGGACAGTTGTAAGGAATATCCCCAAATGTTTGAGAAACACTAAGGATAGGTTCTTGTACAACTGAGAAAAAGACGAATCAGTTATGAGTAGTTAGACGAACTAGGATGAATCCCGGTTCTCACCTGGTTATGTCTTTTGCCTGTGTAGCGGTGCTGTCTGTTGGAAAGGTTTCCAAGCAGAGGACCGTAGAATAATGCTCATTAAAGAATAGCAGTGTGGTTTGTTGGAATGGTTCCAAGCAAGAACACCACAACATCTCTCACAACCTAAGCACGAGTTGTATACTGTTGCTGTAGGTACTAGATATCTGAAGACTTGGTCTTGATTCTAGTGGGAGTTAATTTAGTTATGATGTTCAGATTGATATGATATGGTCATGTTTATGAAAACTAACATCGATATTATTTGACTATTGGATAATTAAATAATGGTCCCAAGATAAGTTTATGTCATACTATAGGTCATCAAGTTGAGGACTTGATCATGAAACCCTATAAGTCATAAATGACATAAATTATGTTCTGTCCCTAGTCGAAGTTGTCAAAGTGGGACAATGGCAACCGCGAGAGACTAGATTGTGAGGTGACTGTTGACTAAGTTTCATGGAGTCAATGATATGAGTATCACAGTCAGTCACATAGATATATGTTGGTGAACATATGATCGGACACGACCCGCTGATGAGAAGTCTACAAGATAGTTATATCTGTGTCATAAGAGGTTCTCATTACGACTATAGAGTATAGTCCTTAGACCTGAGTTCATCATGCTTTCTTGCATATGAATTGGTACACTTTGACCTTGTCAAACGTCGACCCGTAACTGGCGACTATAACGGCACTGTTCAAGTAAATCATGAAGTGTGCGTTGAAATAGGGATGGAACAAGATGAGATTTGTCCCTCCTGAATAACGGGAGATAAATATCTCAGGGCCTATCGAAGATTAAATACTGAGAAAATGTGTGGCCGCACTCAAACAACTGTAGTTCAGTTGTTTGTAATGTTCAGTATAAGATCTGGAGTTCGATAAACACGATGTTGGCTTAATAAGGATGACACCAATCTTGCCTTATGCCAAATCGAGATATAGAGACAAAAGGATTATAGGAATTGATGATTCCAGTACAAGTGGGAGATTGTTGGGATAGTGTCCTGAAATCACACTTGTACTCACTCCTGATGATAGTTGTGTGTCGAGATCAGACATTCGTATAATACTGGGCGGTTGCAATGTTTTGCTAGAAGCCTCTTGCAATCTGTAAGTTGTAGACTTACTGCCAGTATTATATGATCCTATAGGGTCACACACCTAAGCAAACTGGAAGCTAAAATATGGGAATGATCATTATGGTAATGATCATGTTAATGTATATATATCGAGCAAATGGTGTTGTGTCGATCGACACAGTATGTGTGCCAGTCGACACAGTTCGGGCTTTCGAACAGACGTTTCGATTTATGACTCAAACGAGTCTGGTCCGTTAAGAGTGATTCTAGGTCTGAATAAAACCTGAGGTTTTCGACCTGAATCAGTAGCTGTCGTCTCTTTCTTGACAGAAGAGACAGAAACACCAAAACTCAGAGGTCCCATAGATCCGGCACTAGCATTCCGGTTTTCAGGTTTGTGTGCGTGTGTATCAGGTAGAGGCGAAGCATCTGAGTCGCTCACTGATCTCGTTCACCAATCATTCCGCTGTCAGTTCAAGGTAAGAATGAGGTTGGTAAATTTCAATATAACGAACCCTAGATCCTAGGAGATCCAACAAGACCAGCACATCAATGGAAGAGGATGAGATCCACAGACCAGTGTAGTGAAGAGGTAGTGTTAACTCAGTGGGAGCAAGGTGGTCTTTTCTCTTCTAATGCTAGAATTCGGGGACGAATTCTTTTAAGGGGGGTAGAATGTAATAACCCTACCGAAGAAGTAGAACGGCCAAACGCGAAATACGACCGGCCGAGAGGAACGGACGAAGAACGGTCAAAAATTCAAAGTTGTCGGAATGGTCCGAAACTTTCAGCATTGGTTAGAAACATAATTTTAAGAATATGGGTCGAAGCGGAATAAGAAAATACTGGAAGGATTGGAAGATATCCATGTTTTGGCCGAACGTCGGGTTAAAATCACGTTCGTTGGATAAGAACCTTCCCGGAATTGATAAATGGTTGGAAATGGATGTGGATCATCATTTTGGAGGATTTTAAGGAGAATAGTCGAGTTAAAATTAGTTTGGGTCGAGCAAAATGAGAATCGGGTCGAGAACGGTCGAGTACGGATGGATACCGACGAGCACAGACAGACGTACGGACGTGTTCGGATGGTCGTGTGGTCGTCAGGACGCACAGACGGACATACAGGCGGGTGTACGACGCACGGATAGACTGACGGACGCACAGACGGACGTACGGACAGGTGCTGGCGTGCATGCGCTGACGTGCTGTCGCGACGCATGTCCTGACGAGCTATCTCGATGCATGTTCTGGCGACCTGGCGCGACGCATGGCCTGGCGAGCTGTCGCTGTGCATGGTTGTGCGCCCACACATGGACCAACGCATGCCAAGGCTGCCGCATGTTCACCATTTGTCGCCAAATCACCTCCCCTTCCCCATCTATAAATAAGAGCAGCCCCTTAAGCCATTTTCTACACTTTTTCAGATCTAAGAAAAAAAATCTAGAGAGAGAGTGGGGCGTTCTAGAGAGAGAAAGTGTTTCTAGAGAGAGAAAGTGAGAAAATGGACGGATTAGTGCGGAACGGAGTGGACGTTCGGGAAGGGGGGTTCGGGTTATGCCTCGGGGTGTTGGTAAGCCATAGATATGAGTAGTTTCCATCCATCTTTAGCTTGTTTCCTTTAGAACTCCGTCTTATTTAGATCTTTGATCTAGATCTAGCGGAGAGATTCTCGGAGTTAAGGAGAGGGCTGCGGAACGGGTGAGTCCCGGTAGCTAGGACTGACGGATTTATGCAGGTCGTGTCTTAAGGATTGGAATACTCGGTCTATTCATCCTTAGGCACGTCTACGTTGGTTTACTTGTGTTTCGATTGAGGTTTTAATCCGTTTCTTTTGGTGATTAATGCATGCATGATCATTGTGTTGAATTGGTATTGTGATGCCTGGTCTCTTTGATTGTGTGGTGAAATCATGGAGATTGGGGTAGCATGCATATTGTGATAAGTACGGGATTGGTTAGGGAATCAACCCGGAAATGGTATGTGATAAGAACGGGATCAGTTAGACCCGGAAATGACTTTTGTGTTGAGAAAAGTGGTGTTTTCCCGTATGGGTGAGGATGCGGTAGCTTCGTGAGATTGTTGATCCACGCAAGTCTCCCTTCTGTTTGTTGAGACGATTGTAGTGGCTGCCGTGATCTTCGGATCCTTTGCATGACCCTACACCGTGTGATATGTGTTGTTAACCTCATGTTGAGTGATGCATGCAGGTTAGACGTGAGTTCGTTCTAGAACATGCGTAATATTGTTCTAGGTCATGCATCCTAGAGTATGTGTAGATACTCTAGGGAAATGCTCTCGGTACCACCCGTTGTGGTCCTCCGCCTTTTCGGAGAGGCTCGGAGGGTTACTTGGGTCCCTCCCTTGGCCGAGCTTTCGTGTGATGACATGATCCCCGTGGATTCGGGTTACCCGTGGATTCGGGTGTGGTGCCGTCCTTGAACCTTTGAGGCGATTGGCCGGGTGTAGCCACGTGTGGTGCCGGCCCTGAACCTTTGTGGTGATTGGCCGGGTGTAGCCATGAGAGAGATGTGGGTGGTGGTGCCGGTGCATTTGAGGCCTCTGCATGTGGTTGTCTAGAAAGGTCTAGACGGGTTTAGCATACATGATTGGAGTCGTGTTTGCATTGTCATTTAAATGCTTCCGCAACGTGCATATATGAGATGCTGTTGTTGCGTGTCTATGAATGTGAGACGATTGTGTTGTTTTATTGCATTATGCTTTGGCTATTGGGACGGGTTGGGCACTAATGCATGTTAGAGGGTTTGAGACTCGCTGGGTAACCCATATGGTTGCTCATTATACGAATTTTGTCTCGCAGGAAACCATAGACGGGCTAGAGGACGAGTTCGGACGTTAGGCCGTCGGCGTAAGCTCGGGTTGTGAGTGTGAAGATTGTGGAGCTTGTACTATGTAGGATTTCTGACTCGAGCTCAATAAACTGTATGTTTTGGGTAACATTTTGTAATAAATCCTACTCAGTATTAATAAAAGTGTTTTTGTTAACTCCACGGTTCCATGATATAAGTTTAGTCCGAACTGACACAACTCAAGGTCGTAGTACGGGTTGTTAAGCCTTAGGCTATGACCGAGAGGTAGGTCGGATATCACGGATGGGACGGCCTGGCCTCATGAATGGCTGGACCATTCGCGATACTCGACCATTGTGACATCTCCGGCCGTCTATTATCCGTAGAACGGGTCGGGGGTGTTACACTCCGAGGAAGCCAGAAGTTGTCAAGGTACTGCTTTACGGTGGAGCGCAGATTACGACAAGCGTCATGCTTCATAGCCAAGCAAGCGACCGCCACCTCATCCCGGATAGAGAAAAACAAAATCCGCACCTCGACAAAGGTATGATAAGCACCACACCCACAAGTAAAATGTCCTAGTTTTACTCAGCCCGCATCAAGATATATATATGCTAGTAATCGAGCTACGGCTCAAAATATGTAACCAAAAAGAACTACGCTCGGCTTGATCTCTCTTCGGAGAGTACGTAGGCAACCTATGTAAGGTGCAACCACTTCTATAGTTTTTTATATCAAAACTTTCATGCATTTTCATACAATCTAACTCACAAACAACTAACAATCGACATTCTGGCCAAATGTTCGATCCATAAACACGTGTCCCATGCACAGTGGCATAGCGTCACATCGTCGTTTTAACGATATAAGCCGGGGCCAGACCCGCACAAGTCCTTAGAAAAAGTTTTATATGTCGGACCTCCTCCGCATAACTATATTCAAGGACTGCACAGGATAAGCCGAGCACGTACTCGCACCTAGACAACTAAGCAGATGAAGAGGTAAGCCGAGCCAAAGCTCGCACTCACAAACTTCTGTATATAAATGGGTGAGCTTTGAAAATCAAAAACAGGATAAGCCGGGCACGTACTCGCACCCATAATTTGACCTCGCCCAAAGCCGAGAAACGACTCGCAAAAAAATAAAAAAAATAAACATATAAAATATACGGCAAAAGGAAGGAAACAATAGTAAAATTTCCTCTCTTTTATTTCATCCTCTTGAAAATTATAAAAGAAAAAAATAAAAGGCTACAAAGCTAATCTAATTTCTTGAAACATGATATCTTCGGGATTGTAGCTCGTACGATAAGCCCGATCTCATCTAATAAGGAGCGGAGCTCCTTTCTTGAAACACGATTTCGTCGTCTGTCTCTGGCGTGACCTCAAACGGTAGAGGCCCAGCAGTGTACAACGACGAAACCAAACCGAGGAGGATCATCGTGGGGTAAGAAGACCCGGACAAACCAACCACGGCACACCAAAAAGCTTAGCCCGATCTCGAAAACCCGACCCCACGATTCCCCTGGCCACTTTGACATCAACTGCTCTCCCAAAGGAATCTTCCCCTTATTCAGAGGAAAATGAGCCAGCTTGATATTGGGCCCGATGTCCTGCAAGCCGAAAAGGGAAATAGAAAAGACTCAGCAAAGAGTAAACAAGTTAAAAAAAAAAACATCGCAACGAACAGACAATACACTTACGTGAAGAGAGACAAGTTTAAGACAGGACAGCCCTCGGCACGTTACTAAAATCAGTGACGCATCAGATCCACCCAACCGGAGGAACTGCGCGTTGCCCTTAAGTTCGCAAAAGCGATAAGCAAGGGCGGTCGTCGGTATAAATCCGTACATCGACATGTTGGAATTGTGTCCAGTAATCTCGGTACTGTCTCTAGAAAGTAAGAGTATGTCAATGATCAGACATAAGTCATATAATACTGGGGGTCATGATGGCTTGCTAGAGTCCGCTCATGATCTATAAGTCTTGGACTTATTGCCTTTATTATATGATCCCATATGGGTCACACGCCTAAGCTAACAGGAAATTGTGTTGGAACGGCTTAGCAGAAGTACGGTAAAAGTGCCAGGCATTTGTCGTACTTAGAGAGAGATTAATGGGTCTGATTAAATCTAAGGGATTTAATCAGATTGGTATTTGGGCCCAAAAGCCCAAAAGGAATTAGAGAAGGGTTTTATAATTAAAACCAAGTCTAATTCTTTTCCCTAACCCTAAGCCCAGCCGCGACTCTCTCTCTCTATGCGCCTCCCTCCTCGTGGTCTAGCAGCCTCTTTCCTGACGGTGTGCGTGTGTGAGCCTTTGGAGGATCCATCCCTTGGTGGTTCTGCTGATCTCTGACCTGTTCTATCTCTTTCCGCTGCATAAACAGGTAAAAGGTGAGATCTACATTGTTTCTATTCAAGAGAACCTAGATCTGGCATGTTTAGGATCTATTAATCTGATGAACTAAATCAGGATTAACACCAAAAAATCCAACAGTGGTATCAGAGCCATTGGTTCTGTGGTTTTTCTTGTTTAGATTCAAGTTTAGGATTGTTTAAAGAGGTATTTTTGAATCAATCTACTGATAAGAGCAAAACACTTAAGAAACAAGAATTGAAACCTAAACAAACTATTGAAAAACCGCATGACCAAGCTATATTGATTTGGTATGCGACCGGTTTGGTCGATCGGATCATCTCTCGGCCGATCGCATGTATCGATCGATCGATAGCATGGATCGTGTCGACCGATCGACCGTGAGGCGCAAGGCAGCGGGATGCGTGGGCGATCCGATCGCTTGCATCGATCGCGGATCGATGGCTTGGATCGATGCGATCGCGCCATGCCTCTCTCGCGTCTCGGCCAGCATCGTCCCGTCCCGTCCCGTCTCGTCCGGCTGCCGTCTCGATCTCGGATCGATTGCGTGCGGCTTGCGGCTGACGTGATCGCGTGAAACTCACGATTAGGTCGTGATCGGTTCACGTGATCAATCGTTTCGGTTCGGTTTAAGGTTCGGTTTAAAACTTGATTAAAATCAAATCGTCACGGTTTAATAAACAGACTTAATAATTTTATTGAGTTGTTGTTAAACCGGGATAAGAAATCCAAAGTCGAAAAATTGGATTTTGTGCCTAAACCAGGATTTTCTAATTTGATTTGGTTGGACCAAATAAATTGAGAAAATCCGGTTTAGTAAATAACCGGTTGACAATTGTGGTCATCGTAGTAATTAATTTTGGTTAGACCAATTTTAATGAACCAGACCGGTTATGTCATTTAATTGGACAATTGGGTTATGTCTTGGACATGGACCAATTCTTGGGCCTCGGGCCAAGAAGTTAAAACAATTGGGCCAATTATTTGAGTCTTTTCTTCAGATTAATTTAAAATTTATTTTTATAAAATTATAAAATCGATTTTATATTAAAGTTTCCAAAATTTTGAAATTAGAAAGTTTCTTAAAATAGAAGTTTCTAGATTTGCATGTTTTGGATTTTAAGAAATTTCTAAAGTTAGAAAGTTTCCGGTTTTAGAAAGTTTCCAATTTTAGAAAGTTTCCAAAAATAGTAGGTTTCCAAAAATAGAAAGTTTCCCGAAATAGTAATCTTCTATTTTGGGAATGAAATTTTAAAATAAACCTACAAACCTCAAATAATATCAAGCGTTGGATGTCTTGTCCAGGCTATGTCAGCTGTCGAAGCCCATTCAATTGTATTCATGGCCTTACAGTGTGAGGGTGTCTACTTTTGCGTGGATAAGACGGTTTGTGATTCATAAATGTCATTGGGAGTCCCAGACATTAATGATTACATGACTGTATAGTCTGGTTTTCTTGACTGGGCCATCGGGAGTCCCGGGCCTTGAGACATCAGAGTGGATTGGGCCTCGGGCCCAGATTCACAACCAAGAGTTATATCACGGATATAATTAGCCGACATAGGGCTTACCGATATAAGCTAAGGTTGGGTGATGGCCAGTGGCCCACTTTGATCTTAGTTATATGTGGATCTTGGAATCATTATATTCTATTGAGGGTAACTTATGTTATTGAATATAATGCGTGATTAATCATATTAAATTTAATACGAGATTAATCATATTGAACATATTAACTAATAACCTTTTTATCTTATATATTTTAGCTATGACTACTACAAGCACACAAAACACATTCTCAATCCGGTCTGTTCTCGAGAAGGAGAAGCTGACTGGAACGAACTTCCTGACGTGGTCTAGGAACTTGAGGCTGGTCCTCAAGCAGGAGAAGAAGGATTATGTCCTTCGTGATCCCCTCCCCGAGAGGCCTCCTAACAATGCCGCCAGGACTCTGCATAATGCTTGGGAAAAGCATTCGTCAGATGAAAATGATGTCTATTGCCTGATGTTGGCGACAATGACTGCTGAGCTGCAAATGCAGTTCGAGAGTGTGTTGTCACCCATCGAGATAATGGCAAGCCTGAAATCGCTTTTTCAGGAGCAAGCAAGGACTGAGAGGTTTCAGACAGTTAAGAACCTCTTAGACTGTAAGTTGGCTGCAAATGCGGCAGTGAGTCCTCATGTCTTGAAGATGATGGGTTATCTCGATCATCTTCAGAAACTCGACTGCCCTATCAGCCAGGAACTTGCCTGCGACATCGTTCTGCAGTCTTTACCTGCAAGCTATGATCAGTTCATTCTGAACTTTAATATGCATGGCTTGAGTAAGACATTGCCTGAGCTTCACGGAATGCTCAAGACTGCAGAGCCCAACTTGAGGAAAACCGCCAAGGACCCCAATGTGCTTATGGTGCAAAAGGGCAAGGGGTTTAAGAAATCCTCTGCTAAGGATAAGGGAAAGGCCAAGGCTGTCCAAGTCGCGGACAAGGACACGCCAAAGCCCAAGCCCAAGTCCAAGGCTGGGCCAACTGACATATGCAGGTTCTGTAAAGAACCAGGGCATTGGAGGAGAGAATGTAAGAAATTCCAAGAAGGTCTAAAGGAATTGAAGAAGAAGACTCTCGAGACTTCTTCATCAGGTATTTTTGTTATAGAAGTTAATACAACTACTTCTGATAATACCTCATGGGTTATGGATACTGGTTGTGGGGCTCATATTTGTACTAATATGCAGGCACTCAGCAACAGTAGAAGGCTGAAGCAAGGACAAGTGGAGCTACGAGTTGGGAATGGAGCGAAAGTTCCAGCACTAGCTGTAGGCACATACTTGTTGTCTTTACCTTCGGGATTGGTTTTAGAACTCAATAATTGTTATTTTGTACCTGCTATAAGCAGGAATATTATTTCAATTTCTTTGTTGGATTTGGAAGGTTATGATTTTTCAGTTAAGAATAAATTATGTTCCTTCAATCGCAACAATTTGTTCTATGGTTGTGCCCCTCTTACGAATGGGCTTTACATACTCGATCAATCCGCGCCAATTTATAACATTAATACCAAACGGTTCAAACCTAATGAGGAGAACCGAACGTTTCTATGGCATTGTCGTTTAGGGCACATCAGCGAGAAACGCATCAAGAGGCTCCATTCGAATGGACTTCTTGGCTCATTTGACTTTGAGTCATGTGAGAAATGCGAATCCTGCATGATGGGCAAAATGACACGGGCCCCCTTTAATAAACCTAACGAGAGGGCCAGTGACTTATTGGGCCTGATACACACTGACGTGTGTGGCCCAATGTCCACAAATGCAAGAGGAAACTATCAGTACTTCATTACCTTCACTGATGATTTCAGTAGGTATGGATATGTTTATTTAATGAAACATAAGTCTGAATCTTTTGAGAAGTTCAGAGAATTCCAAAATGAAGTACAGAACCAACTTGGCAAAAGCATTAAGGCTCTTCAGTCCGACCGAGGAGGAGAATACTTAAGCCAAGAATTCAGTGATCATCTAAGAGAGTGTGGGATCGTGTCCCAACTCACTCCTCCTGGAACACCTCAGTGGAATGGTGTGTCTGAGAGGAGAAATCGGACCTTATTGGATATGGTTCGATCTATGATGAGTCACACAGACCTTCCAATATCCCTTTGGGGATATGCTCTGCTAACAGCAGTGTTCACTCTAAATAGAGCGCCATCGAAAGCAGTAGCAAAGACACCATATGAATTATGGACTGGAGTGGCTCCAGTGCTGTCTTATCTTAGAATTTGGGGTTGTGAAGCCTATGTCAAGAGATTAATCTCAGACAAGCTTACACCAAAGTCTGATAAATGCTACTTCATTGGTTATCCGAAGGAAACCAAGGCTTATTACTTCTATCTACGTTCCGAGAACAAGATCTTTGTTGCCCGGGATTGTAACTTTCTTGAGAGGGAGTTTCTCTCTAAGAAAGACAGTGGGAGTAAGGTACTGCTTGAAGAAATTCAAGATGAACAGGATACTGCTCAACCTAATGAGGAAGAGCAGCAGGAGGACCTACAAGAAATTGTAGAGCCTGAACCTGTAGTACCTGAAGTTCGAAGATCCGGGAGGATCCGTCACGAACCCGAGAGATATCAAGGATTCCTCGTGACTAACTGTCATGATCTTCTGATCATTGATGGTGATGAACCATCGAACTTCAATCAAGCCATGATGGGCCCAGATTCATCTAAGTGGCGCAAGGCCACTGATTCCGAAATGGACTCCATGTCGGTCAACCACGTGTCTTCGTTGGTTGACTTACCCGCTGGTGTAAAAGCCATCGAGTGCAAATGGATCTTCAAGAAGAAGATTGACGTGGATGGAAATGTCCAGATTTATAAAGCCAGGTTGGTGGCAAAAGGTTTCAGACAAGTTCACGGTGTGGATTACGATGAAACCTATTCACCAGTGGCTATGATGAAATCTATTCGGATTCTACTAGCAACTGCAGCTTTTCATGATTATGAAATTTGGCAGATGGACGTGAAAACCGCCTTCCTGAATGGTATTCTGGAAGAGGATGTGTATATGACACAACCTGACGGTTACATAGATCCAAAGAATGCTGGAAAAGTATGCAAGCTTCATAAATCCATTTATGGATTGAAGCAAGCATCGAGGAGCTGGAATCTTCGTTTTGATGAAGCGATCAAGCAATTTGACTTCATCAGAAACGAAGAAGAACAATGCGTGTATAAGAAAACTAGTGGGAGCAAGATAGTATTTCTTATTCTGTATGTCGATGACATACTGCTTCTCGGAAACGACGTTCCAATGCTAAAGTCGGTAAAAGACTGGCTTGGAAGTTGTTTTTCCATGAAAGACATGGGTGAAGCCGCATACGTTCTTGGAATTAGGATCTACCGGGATAGATCTAGAAGGCTGATAGGCTTGTGTCAAGATTCATACATTGACAAAGTCCTACAAAGATTCAGCATGAAAGATTCCAAGAAGGGCTTCACGCCAATGGTACATGGCACAACGCTAAGCAAGAAGCAGAGCCCTACGACGGCTGCTGAGCTTGAGCGCATGAAGAATATTCCTTATGCATCTGCAATAGAATCTGTCATGTATGCCATGATCTGTACTCGTCCTGATGTTGCTTATGCATTGAGCATGACGAGTAGATACCAGTCAAATCCATGTGAAAGCCACTGGATTGCCGTAAAGAATATCTTGAAGTATCTAAGACATACTAAGGATAAGTTCTTGGTGTACGGTGGAAGTGATGTGCTTAAAGTCAGTGGATTCACGGACGCAAGTTTCCAGACAGACCAAGATGATTTCCGGTCACAGTCCGGTTATATCTTTTGTCTGAATGGCGGTGCAATCAGTTGGAGAAGCTCCAAGCAAGACACCGTTGCTGATTCCACTACAGAAGCTGAATATATCGCCGCTTCGGAAGCTGCGAAGGAAGCTGTTTGGATACGAAAGTTCATTATTGAACTAGGTGTGATACCAGATGCGGCTGAGCCTCTGGCACTATTTTGTGATAACAATGGTGCTATTGCTCAGGCAAAGGAACCAAGATCACACCAGAAATCCAAGCATGTTCTAAGAAGATTTCACTTGATACGTGACATCATTAATAGAAAGGAAGTCAAGATCAGCCGAGTTCAGACAGATGATAACGTCGCTGATCCGTTGACAAAGCCACTCCCAAGGCCTAAGCTCGAGTTTCTGACTGAAGCTGTAGGCATTAGAGACATTGAAATGTAATCTAAATTTGAGTGGGAGTTTGAGGGCTTTATTTAGTTTTGATATGTTCTTGTAAAACATTTTATGTTTAATGAAATTATTATTTCGAGATTATTTTAACTGTGATGAAATAATCGTTCCAAAGTGATATGAACCATTTTGTAGGTCATCGAAGTAAGTGACTTGATCTTGAGTTATCAAAGTCATTTAGCTTGATCATGAGACCCTATATTTGATAGATGGTTTATATCATCATGTCCCTAGTCGAAGGTTGTTGAAATTGGAACACCAACAACCGTGTGAGACTAGATTGGTATGTGACTTATGACAAAGTCTCAGTGTGTCATAGATGCGCGGCATCAAAGTCAGTACATAGGTGTATGTTGGGAACATACGACCGGACATGACCCGCTTAAGAGAACTCTTCAGGATATTTATATATGTGTCATAAGAGATTCTCACTACGACTATAGAGTATAGTCCTTAGACCTGAGTTCGCATGCATGTGACTGCACATGGACTGATGCACTTTGATCATTGTCTAACGCTGTCGTTCTGCGATAGTTATAAGGACCTTGTTTGGGTACATTATGAAATGAGTAGTTTACAGTGATGGAACAAGACGGGATTTGTCCCTCCAATATAAATGGAGTGAATATCTCTAGGCCAATCGGAGATTTGAATACTGGAAAATGCATGGCCATGCTCAAACGGACTTTCCCGAGTCATTTGGATTGTCAGTATCAAATCAGAGTCCGATGAACAAGATTAGGCTTTATAAGGATGACACTAATCTTGCCTTATGACTAATCGAGATATTGAGACAAAAGGATTATGAATACAGAGATTCCAGTACAAGTGGGAGATTGTTGGAATTGTGTCCAGTAATCTCGGTACTGTCTCTAGAAAGTAAGAGTATGTCAATGATCAGACATAAGTCATATAATACTGGGGGTCATGATGGCTTGCTAGAGTCCGCTCATGATCTATAAGTCTTGGACTTATTGCCTTTATTATATGATCCCATATGGGTCACACGCCTAAGCTAACAGGAAATTGTGTTGGAACGGCTTAGCAGAAGTACGGTAAAAGTGCCAGGCATTTGTCGTACTTAAAGAGAGATTAATGGGTCTGATTAAATCTAAGGGATTTAATCAGATTGGTATTTGGGCCCAAAAGCCCAAAAGGAATTAGAGAAGGGTTTTATAATTAAAACCAAGTCTAATTCTTTTCCCTAACCCTAAGCCCAGCCGCGACTCTCTCTCTCTCTGCGCCTCCCTCCTCGTGGTCTAGCAGCCTCTTTCCTGACGGTGTGCGTGTGTGAGCCTTTGGAGGATCCATCCCTTGGTGGTTCTGCTGATCTCTGACCTGTTCTATCTCTTTCCGCTGCATAAACAGGTAAAGGTGAGATGTACATTGTTTCTATTCAAGAGAACCTAGATCTGGCATGTTTAGGATCTATTAATCTGATGAACTAAATCAGGATTAACACCAAAAGATCCTTCACGACAAGCCCACATTCCGTGGAGAAAACACGAGCCCACTTGACAAAACGAAAAATAAAAACTCCGGCGGCCGGAGTCAGCCAACGATAAACACCGGAGAAAAACTCATTAGCAGAGCGGCCTTGCTGCTACGACACGACGAACCACAACCCTACGGCCAAACCAGAACGACAAGGCTAACTTACACTCAATAAAAAAAAGAGGATAGATGAAGAAAAGCGACGAATAATAGAATGAGGAAAACCAGAGGAATAGAAGGAGTATTTATAGCCAACAAAGGCAGCAACTGCGGAAACGACGCATTCAATACAACGCGTCAGTTACCAACGCACGCCTTCAATGTGGAAACGGAGGTCCACCTTTCCCATGAACACAAAAAGGTAACTCCCAAGAAAATCAGTGTTGACGCGCGGACCAAGCCTCGAAAATTCAATATGACACGTTTACCAAAGATATTTGAAGAAACCTCTCGCAATTAAAAAACAAGGAGGAATCAGCCCGCACTAGTATAACACCGAGCTCGATCAACAAAAACAAAAAAGAAGGAGAAGAAAAGTACAGAAAGGGAAGCGAGCAAAGTATACATACACAACTGAAAATGCAGGCACTATCCGCACAAGGTTTCATAAGTTTTTCAAAAAAAATGAAGGAAGACGGAAGACATTTCGCATTTGGCCTACGCACCCCCGTCTCTACGACGTCATCTCAACACAGCGACATACAAAGAACATCGGGATCCAGAGGTTCAGGTCGCAACTCGTTAACTTCCTGCTCCAAGCAAGTCAGTCCCCTTCAAGTTTAGCGATCAAGGCCGGAGGAACCGGGACACCACTTTTCGCGAGCAGTTGATATGCGTCAAGAACGCCGGACACCTGATTAAACTCCAACAGCTTGGGAATGTAGCGATCCACCTGTTCTCTCTCCGCCCTCAACTTTTCCAGACGATTAGATGCCTTCTTATACGCGGGAACCCGCTCAGAACGAAGGCGCTCATCAAAGGATTCCCGGAGCACGTCGCACTCAGCAGCAAGGGAATCAACTTTCAACCTAAGAGAGTCGGCCTCAGAAAAAAGACTACGTTTTTCCTCTGCAAGCTCGGCCAACCGCTTCTCCGAGCCCGCCGCTTTCTCTTTCTCCAAAGACAAAGCAGCAGAAGCCCCTTTCGCCTCGTCAAGCTCCTTGCGCACCTGTTGCAACTCACGAGCCGAACGCCGCATCGAATCAACTTGTTCCCTAAGGATGTTTTCCGTCGACTTTTCCTGACGCCTCTCAGACTCGTATGAGTCTCGAAGCTGATTCAGGATGGCGCATACCATAACAAGGTGATGACTTAGCTCCTCCTGGAGACGCGGCTTGTGCATGTCTGAAACAGGCATGAGATCCTTGACCGGACCGGCCCTGAGCCTTTGAACAAGACTAGTACATGATGACATATCGTTTATCAAAGGTGCCTTCCCCTTATGAATATACGACCAAGGCGGCTCACTCGAACCAGGCACAACATCTTCTAATCCAGTCGTCAGGCCGGCAGCCCGAGCAGAGAATGAAGAAGGTTGAACTCCCTCAGAACGCTCGCCGCCATCCCCAAGGCATGACTGCCGCTTCTCCTGACAAAGAGCCCCAGCAGGCGAAGCGACCGGATCCGAGACGCGCCCCGACACTTCCTGTAATCGGTCAGTCCTCCCTTCACAAGTGTCGGAAATATCATCAGGTATAATCACCGGCGAATTTGACACCACCGCCGGTACCTCAGAATTCCTTTGCCTCCTCCTAGATAGTCGAGGGGATGGCGGCTCATTATCAGCAAAAGAATCCATCTCCGGAAACGCTAATGCAACAAAACAGCAACTTCAACGTCACAGACTGTCCCCCTTAAAAGGAAAAGGGGGGGGGGAGAGTACACATACCTAAATCAACCTTCCTTAGGCAATCACGAACCTTCTGATCAAACTGACGTGTGGCCCCCTCGTCCTTCGATGAAGGCCAGTTCACACCACCATGAGCTCTCAGTTTCTCTAAATCCTTTGTTAACACCGCGTTCAGGCAACTCGAAGAAGAGCGAACTGCAAAAGCAAAAATGCACCTATGAAACCGATGGCAATAACAGGCAAACATAGAACAAGAAAGACTACCAGGCTTATAGTTTCAGGCTGATCGAAAAACTTTGCTCGCATCAAAGGACAGTGCGCGGTTTACACGCGCGAAAAAATAACCATCTTGCCAATCAGAAGTCTTATATGGAGGATCGGACACTACCCTCAAACGGCGACCAGGCCTAAACCTCACATAAAACGTACCAGAGGTCCCCGGGTTGACCGAGATCGACATCAACTCCTCAAAAAACCGAGTAGACATATCAACCTCGCTATCAGCTGCCATAACTAAGATACCTAATATATTGCGGATGGCAGACGGGCAGAGCTGAGACAGAGCCATCTCCCTGGCCTCGCAGTACTCAACTAAAAATCTAGGAAGAGGAAAAAGTAAGAAACACTCAGTAAACCAAAACTCGTACAAACAGAACCAACCAGGAGGAGCGTCCTAGGGTCGCTCGTGCAAGGTTGGCAGTCGAAGCTCGAGACCGGAAACACGAGAGTATCACTCACGAATACCATCTAGGTACGTCTGCTCACAAACGGATGCGCGGATTGCCCTAGGGATAACAGCCTTCATCTCCCTCGCTCCCTCCGAAGAAGCCACCTGAAAACGATAATCAGGGACGGCCGCGCTGTTTCCTGAGCAACCCTCCGAATCGTCAACCCTAATATCTCTTTCACGACGACTCGTTCCGTCGCCATCACCAAGGTGTCGCCTTATCTCGCCGTCAGGTTCGCAATCTTCAGACAATTCCATTGCAACACGATTACCACGGAATCGACGAGGTTTCCTCCCAGACCGGGACATCAAAAACTCTTCATCAATCACAATCGACCTAGATATAGTAGGACTACCATCGGACGACTCGGGAAAACCGGAATCGTCACTACCAGTAGAAGAATGCTCACTAGAATCTACCCGCATAATTACAACAACGAACGCGAAGCAAAGACTGAGAAGGAAAGGACAGTTACCTGGCAAGAAAAAGGGAATCTGAAAAGACAGAACTTTGTAAGAAGGAGGAAGCGGTTCTTCACGAGATATAAGGAATCGTAACGCCAAAAATTCGCGTCTCTTCGTTCTCTCAAGAATCGTGAGTAAAAACACTTACGAACCAAAACCGGACGGTTTAATAAGATTTCCTCCTGACTTAAATGCTCAGAGAAATCCACCGAGCTCAGCTTTGCAGCTCGCCGGACTGGGGGGACTAATTGTTGGATATGGGTTTAGCACCCACTCATAAGCCCATTGGAAATCTCATTAAATCAACAATGACATCTCGGCTCAAGGAGACAAGCCCGTTAAGGAGTCAACGGCCCAAGGAAGAGTCAGCATCCAAACGCTATAAATAGGACCCTTCACTCTTCATTTTGGGCAGATTGTAACTTGTGAGAGGTCGAGCTACTTCTATAAAGCTCCGACCTCAAGCATTGTCTAGTGAGCACGTCATTTGACGGACTCACACCTCGTACCATCATGTTCATAGCTCGGCTCCAGCCTTAAGATCAATAAAGAATCACTTCGACCTCACTTAACATTTATATTTCACCTCGTAGTTTAGACATTTCAGATCGTAGCCCGTAATATTGTCTAGGTCGGATTTCTGTAACAGCAATCATGAATTTAAGAGTATATGTTGCTTTATAATGTGATTAACAATAAGATTTTTAAAGAGCTTTAAAGTAGGGGATTGAGTTTGGTTTGAATAATACATGGGTTTAATGAAATCATGTACTTAAAACTTAGCACTAAAATCTTGGGCTGCTGGGCTTGTAGCTTTGTTTTATTTTCATCATCAACGACCAAAAAACCAGTGTATCATCGTCACACAAGGAATTTGCGAAATATCAATATTTTAATCGCCGACAGATCTCCGAATTTTATTTCTTATAATAAACCCTAACTAGATTTGCATCTGATCTGGAAGAAGCTAAGCTAAGCTATGGGGCACCTGAATCTACCTGCGTCGAAGCGTAATCCGCGTCAATGGCGTATTCTCGACATCGTAACAGCCGCCTTCTTTGGTATCGTCCTTCTCTTCTTCATCCTACTCTTCACTCCTCTTGGCGATTCCATGGCAGCGTCTGGTCGGCAAACGCTGCTGCTCTCGACGGCGTCAGATCCGAGGCAACGACAGCGACTAGTGACTCTGGTTGAGGCTGGTCAGCATTTGCAGCCGATCGAGTATTGTCTTGCGGAAGCTGTTGATCATATGCCTTGCGAGGATCCGAGGAGGAATAGCCAGCTTAGTAGAGAAATGAATTTCTATCGGGAGAGACATTGTCCTTTACCGGAGGAGACTCCTCTCTGTTTGATTCCTCCGCCTTCTGGATATAAAATTCCTGTTCCGTGGCCGGAGAGCCTACACAAGGTAGTGGATTCAAGCTGCGATCTGTGATGATGTTCGTACTGGTTTTATAGATTTATACTTGTCAACGGATTCGAATTTCTGCAAAGCTTGAAATATAGTCTTGTTATAAGATATTGTTCCATGTCAAAGTGTATTTTGGAATGCTATGAGCTAGTTCGCTTTCTGGCTCGAAATATAGCTCCTTGGGGGTTTGCTAAATTGTTGAAGCTGTGTGTTTAACCTTGCAGATTTGGCATGCAAATATGCCATACAACAAAATTGCTGACCGGAAAGGTCACCAAGGATGGATGAAAAGAGAAGGTGAATACTTCACTTTCCCTGGTGGTGGCACCATGTTTCCTGGCGGAGCAGGCCAATACATTGAAAAACTTTCACAGTATATTCCGCTTAACGGGGGAACTCTCAGAACTGCCCTTGATATGGGATGCGGGGTAAGTATCACCATTGTCTTTTTATTCACGTTTTGCTTCTGTATTGTTACAATACAATTGTAAACTTTTGCAGGTCGCAAGTTTTGGGGGTACTCTACTATCTCAAGGCATTCTAGCCCTCTCGTTTGCTCCAAGAGATTCACATAAATCGCAGATTCAATTCGCTTTGGAAAGAGGAGTGCCTGCATTTGTTGCCATGCTTGGCACTCGTAGACTCCCGTTTCCTGCATTCTCCTTTGACCTGGTGCATTGTTCCCGATGCTTGATTCCTTTTACAGCTTACAGTGAGTCCCTTGGGTTATGGAAATCAGTCACATATGTTATGTTTTGATGTGTCACCACTTGTAGCAGCACTTATTCTTATTGTGCGTGGTGATTTGTCTGCAGATGCAACTTACTTCATCGAAGTAGATAGGTTACTGCGCCCGGGAGGATATCTTGTAATCTCTGGACCACCTGTACAATGGCCTAAACAAGACAAAGAATGGGCTGATCTTCAGGCGGTGGCTAGAGCTTTGTGCTATGAGCTGATTGCAGTTGATGGAAACACTGTCATCTGGAAGAAGCCTATTGGAGATTCATGTCTACCCAGCCAGAACGAGTTTGGGCTTGAGTTGTGTAGTGAGTCTGAGCCGCCAAGTGATGCATGGTGAGTTTCCTCATAATAGCACTCCATATGACCTCTCGAATAACTTTGTGGTGTGACTTATGAACTGTAATGAAATATTGTAGAAAACAATAACGAAGTCTTTGTTGCTTTTTCTCCTTGTTTCAGGTATTACAAATTGAAGAAGTGTGTTACTAGGCCATCGTCGGTCAAAGGAGAATATGCTTTAGGAACTATTTCCAAATGGCCGGAAAGGCTTACTAAAGTTCCTTCAAGGGCCATTGTCATGAAAAACGGGATGGATGTGTTTGAAGCAGATGCAAGGAGGTGGGCAAGACGAGTTGCTTATTACAGGGATTCTCTGAACTTGGAGTTGAAATCTCCTGCTGTCCGCAATATCATGGACATGAACGCGTTCTTCGGAGGATTTGCTGCAGCCCTTGCATCTGATCCTGTGTGGGTTATGAATGTCATCCCAGCTAGGAAGCCATTAACTCTTGACGTGATTTATGACAGAGGTCTCATCGGTGTTTACCATGATTGGTTAGTCACTTTTGCTTTTTATATATTAGACTTAAACAAAGACGTGGAGACATGTTATCTCTCTTCTTTTGTATCTTAGCCGTTGCCAGCATTGAGTAATACCTTTTCTATTGGTTCGTGCAGGTGTGAACCCTTTTCAACGTATCCCCGTACGTATGATTTCATCCATGTATCAGGAATTGAATCACTGATAAAACGACCAAACTCGAGCAAATCCAGGTATAATAAACGTAAAACCATTCTCAGTTGCTAAACCCTAAACCCTGTCTAATCTACTTTAACTAAACTGAATTGTATTATATGATGCATACAGGTGTAGCCTAGTAGATCTAATGGTAGAGATGGACAGAATATTGCGTCCAGAAGGAAAGGTTTTGATCAGAGACTCTCCAGAGGTGCTAGACAAAGTAGCAAGAATGGCTCATGCTGTAAGATGGTCTTCTTCCATTCATGACAAAGAACCAGAATCTCATGGACGAGAGAAGATACTTGTTGCAACCAAATCTCTCTGGAAAATGCCATCAAACTCGCAGTAAAGACACACATGAGAGGGAGAAGGTCTTCCCAGTCATGTAGGTAACAGTCACTTTCTCTCCAGCCCCCATCTGTGTGTCCTTAAGACACCATCCTGATGATATACTACTTTTTTTTTTTTTTTTTTTGTTGGTGACATTGCTTCCAAAATGTATAACAATCGTATAATGTCCTGATAATGTTAATTCTTGGTCACACGTGGTTCTATCAATGATTTCATGTGGGGGGTCTACCTTGGTGACCTACATGAGTAAAGTATGCATGTGGCTCTTCTGCATATAGTTTTTGTACTGGAGACCATGTATTAGGTGCACATCCTGAATACTTGTTTATGTATTGAATACTATCAATTCCTATGATTATAGTAAAAAAAAAAAAAAAAAAAAAAATCCAAATGTGTTGTAGTTTGATTGATTTTGGGTGAGAGAAAGAACAGACACAATAGGAAGACTTCTCTTTTTCAGTACTTGACTTCAGGTGTGGAGAAAGAAGGCTCCAATCGGATTGGGAGAAAAGTGAAAGACATTAATGCTAATTGCAAACAAAGGTCTACTTTTTGAACCATATTTGCTGTCTCAATAAATGATCTTATATGATATAATCAGATCGTTTTTGATCTGTTAAAACGTAACATCAGACGCACTAGAGGATGTGACTCTTGGGCATATCATGGAATTGTCTTGTAGAAAAGTCTTATGTCTTTTGATGTCTAAAAGGTGTATGCTATCATTGATTTCAAAAGTCTTCTGGTTTGTTTTCTATGGTAAAAATGCGTATGTATAACATTCCTAAAATAGCTGTTACGTTAGCTATATAATAATAATGTTATAATCGTCGCAGATACATGTGTAGTTTCATGTCTCTTGTTACAGGTTCACAATTCATTTGAAAGTTGATAATGTCCACATGGATATGGTCCGCAGTCTGGTCTCTTTGATGTTAACTTTCACGTAACACTTGAAAAGTTTGAATCTCTTTTTTCTTTATGGATCTTGAAAAAAAGTGGGTTTTCATTTTTAGTAATTACCAAATTTAACTCAACAATGAAAATGATGTTGTTCTCTATATCACTAAACAAAGCGACCCATACTTTCGGTACAATTAATTCCGCCTATGTAGACACTATACCCTAATATTCATCAATACATTAATTTCTTAGCGTAGTGATCCATAGTTTCGATTTCGTGTATACATTTAAGTTAAACTGTAGCTGAGCGAACTTGTCACAGTCCAAACCATCAAAAAGAACAAAAATTGAGGAAGTTGGTCAAAAGTCTTTTTTTTAAAAAACTTGAACTGATGTATATATATCATAAGATCAAAAGCCAACTAATTTACAAAAGAATGATCAAATCCCAATCTAAACCATGCATACTTTTCATGCCTTCACTAAGTCTGTGGTCCCAGCAATAAAAAGGTAAGATAACCACGTAGAGAACCCCGAAACTACATAAGATTGGAAAAGATTCTCACTGGTAGTATTATTGGCGATCAAAAAAACTCCGATCACAACATTTCTATCCGCACCACATATCTTCCAATTTTCCAAGCTATCCAGATCAGCTAACAAAAGAGAGGTTAGTCATTTGAACGAGGGTCACGCCAGAGGCCGATTAACTGCATCTACAATAGCCCTCGCTTCGACTATGCATTAAGACCTTTCCTCTATGATCTCGCACCAACCAAGACGCACCACATGACTTTCGATTCTTATCCCAAACCGCACCTATGTCAAATTTTATCCATCCCTCATTGGGATGTTTCCATTTGCTTATCCTCTCTGAAGCTAAAACTTTCTCAGACCTCATATCATTTTCATGCAAGTCATTTGCTCGAACCCAATCATCCATCTCTTCAAAATCCCACTGAACCGTTTGCACACTATCACACATTCGTCTTTCAAAAAGAAACTCGTTCCTACTATTCCACAACTTCCAAATGATCCACGAAATAGCCCTCTTCACTTCAATTGCCATTCTAATGTTCGATATCAAGACAAAAGGTAATGAAAGTTTTTAAAAATCAATTGCTCATCAAAACCAGTTTCCAGGGAGGGAATGTTTGCAACCGCCCAAACCTGACAAGCTATCGGGCAGGAGAAAAGTACATGATTCTCAAACTCACCCTCAAAACCACAAAATTGGCAGCACAAAACTACCTTCATTCCCTTCGTTGTCATTCTAGTTTCTACATACATAGCCCCACTCAGAACTTTCCATAAGAAGACTTTAATTTTCGTTGGAATCTTCAACTTCCAAAATTGAATCATGAGCAAGTTGATTGAAGGTAATTGTTCTACCTCTACCATTTGCTCTTTGTTCTCTTCTTTATCCCCCAAGATATAACCAGACTTGACTGAGTAAAGACCCAACTTGTTGTATCCACGTCCAAAAATCTTCGCAATTAGCAGCCGGTGTAATTTTCCGGATCAGACAGACATCATCCAGATAAAACAGATCGTGGAGCTAAGAGAGGTTCCAGTCACCCGACACAGGGCATATGAGATTTTAAAATTTCAGATCAATATCAAACAACAAGATCTTAATCAGGGGCGGTCTTAATATTCCATCATCCAGCCAACCCGAGGATCAAACCCACAAAGAATCATTATTGCCAATTGATCGGATGAGATCTTTTACCAGCAATTCTCTACCAAAGAATATGCTCCTCCATCCATATGAAGGTTTCACACAAATCTTCCAATTTTCCAAACTATCCAGATCATATAATAAAAGAAAGGTAAGCCATTTGAAGGAGGGCCACATCGGAGGCCTATTAACGGCATCTACAATATATCTCGCTTCATACACAAACACAATATTAGAAAGGTGAAGACTCTTCATATTTTCAATTGCCCATCTCCAAGCTTTGACAGCCGTCTCAACCGATGATCGCACATTCACATAAGATCTTCGACTATGCATTAATACTTTTCCTCTATGATCTCACACCAACCAAGACGCACCACATGACCTTCGATTCTTATCCCAAACTGCACATTATGTCACATTTTATCCATATCTCATCGAGAGGTTTCCATTTGCTTCTCCTCTCTGAAGCTAAAAATTTTCCAGACCTCGTATCTTTTTCATGCATATCATTTGCTCGAACTCAATCATTCATCTCTTCGAAATCTCACTGAACCGTTTGCTCATTATCACACATTCGTCCTTCAAAAAGAAACTCCTTCATATTTTTCCACAACTTCCAAATGATCCACAAAATAGCCCTCTTCACTTCAATTGTCATTCTAACATTCGAGTTCAAGGACAAAAGGTAATGAAAGTTTTGAAAAATCAATTGCTCATAAAAACCAGTTTTCGGGGAAGGAATGTTCACAACCGCCCAAATCTGACGAGTTATCGGGCATGAGAAAAGTATATGATTCTCAGACTCACCCTTGAAACCAAAAAATTGGCAACGCAAATCTACCTTCATCCCTTCGTTGCCACTCTAGTTGCCACATGCATAGGCCCACTCAAAACATTCCATAAGAAGACTTTAATTTTCGATGAAATCTTCAACTTCCAAATCTGAATCATGAACGGGTTGATTGAATGTAATTATATTACCTCTAGCCTTTTCTCTTTGTTCACTTCTCTAGACATCCTCCGGATAAAACAGATCGTGGAGCCAAGAGAGGTTCCAATCACCCGACACAAGGCATATGAGATTTTTAAATTTCAGATCGATGTCAACCAATAAGATCTTCATCAGGGGTGGTCTTAGTCTTCCATCATCCAGTCAACCCAAGGACCAAACCCACAAAGAATCACCATTGCCAATTGATCGAATGAAACCTTTTCCAGCAATTCTCTACCAAAGAATATGCTCTTCCATCCATATGAAGGTTTCACACCTATCTCATCATCTAGAAAGTTAACAATATCGAAATATCTGCTCTTTAAAAATCTTGAGAATAAATAGGATTCATAGGTCAAGAGTTTTCACACTTAGTTTGGAAAGGAGTGATTGATTGAATATTTGTTTATCTTTGAACCCCATCACACCCAAACCCTTAGATATGCATATCTTTTCCAGCTTATCCAGTGAATCTTTCTCTTGTATTCCACAGCGCTCCATCAAAAAGCTGACATGGCCGAAGTAATGTTTTTTCAAATTATTTTTGGGAGTTTGAAGCTACTCATAGCAAAAACATACATCACCATTTCAACGGACTTTATCATCACCTCCTTACCACTTGGAGATAAGGTTCTAAAAAATCACCCTGAAAATTTCTCCTTCATTTGATCTTAAATATATGCAAGGAGATCGACTTTAAATCCACTAAAGCACTCATGGAGACCTAAATAGGTTCTTGACCCTCATTATTTTGAGATTCCCATCTTCTCTTTAATCACATCTTTCATATCCAAACAGACATTATCTCCAAATATGATAGAGATTTGTCCAAGTAATAACTTGTCCCATCCAACTCCCATAACTGTCGAGAATCCCTTAGAGTACATCACATTGATCTTCACCCGCTTTGAAAATAAACAAATTGTCATCCGGGAAGAAAAGGTGATGGATAGAAGGCCCCGAATCTGAAAATTGAATGCCATTTATTCTTCCCTTTTATTCTTCTTTATTCATGAGAAACATAAGCCCTTATGTACATAACCAACGATGAATTGAGAAATATTATCTCCTTGAATATGCCCTCTCTCTAATTTGACTAATCCATGAGCTTGCCAATTAATCAAGACAATATATGAAACCGGTGATTTGCAGTACATGATCCACCCCACCCACTTAGGATCAAAACCCATAGCCTGAAGAAAATCCGTGACATAATTCCACTCAACTCTTTCATACGCCTTGGACATATCCGTCTTAACCGCCATAAATTTCTTCGAGATCGATTTATGAGTTTTTAAAGCATGGAGAGCCTCATGGGCTATGAGTATGTTATCGGAAACCGGTCTTTCTGCTATGAATGCTGACTGATTTGGCGCCAAAATATCACCCAAAAACGGCTTGATCATGGAGACTATTACTTTGGAGACCACCTTATAGAGCACATAACACAGGCTGATAGGCATAAGGTCAGACATTAAAGGCGATTTTAACTTCTTTGGAATGAGGCAAAGCTGCGTAAAATTCCATTCTCTAGGAAAGGAACCAGTTATAAAGAATTGTTCAACTTCGAAGGTGACTCTAGGTCCAACAATTTCCCAGTATCGTTAAAATAACAATCATGTCATACATTCCGCATATGGTACACATGTTTAATTGCAAAAACCGCCAGTATAATCTCTTCCTTTGAGACCACTCTTGTCAATACACGATTCATCCCTTCAGTCACTCTACCAGGAAAATCCTCGAATAAGTTCCCAAGATCCACAAGGTTTGAGGATTTAAAAATGTTGCGAAAGTGCTGAGCCGTAACTTTCCCCATTGAAGCTTCACCTCGATAAAGAATACCAGCATCATCTTGTAACTTCTCTAAACAGTTTCAGATTCTATTCGCTTTTACCATCGTATGGACGTGTTTTTTTTAATTACGATCCCCTTCAACAGCCACTTTATCTTTGCATTTCCTTTTCCAAAAGTTGTCCTCATCTCTATAAGCTTTAAACAATTGGTATTTCATGCTTCCCATTGTTTCAAACGATGGACATGCCAGAGACTGTTCAAGATCATATTCAAACTGAAGTATTTTGATATGAATCCTCGAATTAGCCTCATTATCCTTCTTCCATTTACTCAGCTCTTTCTTACACCCTCTTAGCATATCTGAGACTGATGAAAGGTGTCTCCTCCCATTAACTGACCAAGCTCTGTCAACCGCTCGTGTCTGGGATGTGTAACATTCTCTTGTCAAATCTGAAGGCACTTCTGTGCCTATCTTGGGATGAAACTTTGCATGGAACTTCTGGACTCATAGATCTAAATCTCGGTTGAAAATACCGATATGTATCTATGGAGCATAGGGAAGCATCTTGTTGAAGTGGTAGCAACAGATCTGTCCAAGAAGTAAGTTGTTGTTCTTCGTTGTCAAAGCTAATGTGAGGACTTGTAGTGGATTTCTTCTCCTTTTCGAAATATTCAAGACATAAGTCTTTTGTTAATACCATTTTAGATCGAGGAATTTGTTGATATAGTTGTTGACTTGTGTTGATGTTAAAAAGAGCTCCTAGTGATGTAGAATGTTTAAACTGAATTTAGTTGTTTGATGTTTGAATGGTGATTGTGTTAATGAGTGTAGAGAATAGAGGTTTCCCATGTGTAAAGATCACATAAAATATGATAAGGTCCAATTAAGGGATGGCTAAAGTTTTTGGGCATGGACCGGGTTGGCCATGTTCCTCGTCGGAGGTGTGACGGACCTCAATGTCGGTTTGGCTCATTGTCAGTTGGACGGAGACCATTTTGTTCACAGGTAGTTGGTCCTATGGGAATCAATGGGAAAATTGGGTACACAGGCGGTTGGCTGTATAGACATTATGGAGGATTCGCCGGTTGGACGCAGACCACTGAGTGCACATATAGTTGGTCCTATGGGCATCAATGGGACTACTTGATGCAAGGGTGGTTGGCTCTATAGACATCAATGGATATTTTCTCATTAGGTGGATTAGAGACCACTAGGTGCACGAGCAATTGGCTTTATGAGCATCAATGGGGGAGTATATGGAGAATAGTGTGTCTTATTTGATACAAGAATGTCTATTATGAGGATGATGTTTGTGAAGTGATATTAGCTTAGAACTTTGTATTGGTGTCGTGTTGTGGGTCCTAAAGGTCTGCACTCATTGACTACTCCAAATTACTCACCCATCCTTTCGTACATGTATGTTCGAAGAGTTTCGGGAGTATAAGTGTTGGTGATGTCAAAACTTTGGGGAAAATTGTGTTCTTTTATTATTTGTTTAAGATTATTGTTTGGTATTATTTCGATACTTCATACGTACTTGTAAGGTTGACAATCAATGAAATTGTTCAGTCTAAAGCGAAATTTAGTTTAGTCTATCTAAATATATGTGTAAGGATAGAGAGTATTTACATTAGGTTTTCAAAAGTTTTCAAACTTTTTAAGAAAATGAGATTCTAAATATTAGAATTAGAGCACTATAATAAATTTATGGCACACTTTTTATTCTCTTAATTAGTAGATTCTATTATAATTTTTTTATGTTAACCTATCGTGCCAAAAGAAAGTTACATTTAGAGCTTCTCTAGCTCAAACACTAAATTTGATATTTAAAAACAGCAAATTTGTTGTTTTGGTGCTCAAGTTTTTCCTCATCTCCAACCACAACACTAAATTTCACACCAAAAATAAAATTATATATTATTATATTATTATATTTAAGATTTTTATTATTTTTAATATGTTTAGCTAATTATTATTATTATAACTAATTATCTATTATTATAACTAATTAGTTTTAAATAAAACATAAAATTACAATTGGTACGACAAAAAAATTATGTATATTTTATTCTTAATTAATATACTTATTAGTATAGTTTTCAAATTAATATTCTATACTAATTATTAATAAAAATTATTATCAAAAATAAAATTTTAATCATTTAAACAACAATTTAATCATATTATTAAAGTTTTATCAATTGATAAACAATAATTTAAATACAATCTAAATAAAAAAATAAAAAATATTTTGTTATCAACATGAACTCCATATATTAAATCAAAGTTGTCCGGATCGGATTTTCAACCCGAAAGATTAACCGATCCGGTTCATCATGACTTATATGGGAGAAAAAGAAATTTCGTGCTCTTGCCACTTTTGCAAGAGAATCGGCACGAGCATTAAGGCTCCTAGGAATTAAAACTAAATCTAAAGATGCAAATGCTTCTCTCTAGGATTTGAAGAGGTCCAGTTCTGTCAGGAAGTTTGGCCAATCTTGTGGTTCTCTCGCCATACTGATCATATTCGAACAGTCGGTCTCGATTACCACCTCAAGGATTCCTCCTTGTAGGAGGCAAAACATCGCTCATAATAAACCATCAAGCTCCGCATGTAGCAGAGATAGACACCCAGAGCCGTTGGATGGGAGAAGCAGGCCAAGCAAAAGCTGCGGCCCTCTAAAAGTATTATGTTTTTACCAGCCTTCAAAAACCAATTAGTTTCTTTAGTCTAGTGGTATTTATCTAAGTATTCTCCATCTACAGGTCGAAGGTTCAACCCTCCCACATGTAATTGGGGTTTTTTTTTTTTACTTGTGGAAACCGGCCCTTTTTTTTCTTTAGCTTGCGGCCTTCTAAATCCTAGGGACGGCTCTGTAGACACCTTATGCATCCTTGTGCTCTTTTGATCCTCTTCCAAATGCATCCTTAAAAAACCATCCAAATCCACTAATCAAACCATGATCAATCCAAGAAGCATCGATCTACCATGTTGAGGGTGGAGGAAAGATATAAATGACTTGAAATTCAGTTCTTTATTGAATGAGTCTTCCAACTTCTTCTGCTTATAAGAAACAGGAGAGGAAATAAATAAATATATATATATATATATATATATATATTTTTGTAAACAAAATAATACAAAATTTGGTGTTAGACTGTTCACAAAACATACAGTTTTTTTTTTTGCATTTAAGGATACAGTCCTGTTGGAGATGCTCTAAATTTTCTCCAACACCAACGTAAGAATTGTGCTTATCAAAATTTTCAAAATTATTCATCCATTAAGGGCATACAATTTTGCTCAATAATGGAGATTAGAAAGACTAATTATGGAATGTCTTTTTGGTTGACACAAACTCGCTTCTTCATGTCGTTACTTAAAATATCTTAGATTCTTTCACAACTCAAAGATACTATAGCCTATTTGATTGTGATCTAGTATATATATATATGATAAGATAAAGGGCATGTCAATAACTGGAAAAAAAAATGCAAATATGGTTTCATATAAATATGTCCGTTGCTAGACAACAGTTTTATTTTTGAGAAAAGAACAAGGGAGTCAAGAAGCTCTCTCCTATACTTTTTTCAAAAAAACATTTAGTGGCTCTTTCAATTTTTATTAGTTCTGGTCGTCGGTTACTGGCGTCTTGTCGCGCCGATGATCTAGTTATTTTTTCTACGTTTTTTTTTTACGTTTTTTCGTTTTTGTTTTCATTTTTTGTGGTTTGTAAATAATTCTGGTGTGTTCGGATTGTACTCTTCCAATCTATTCGGATTTTATGTTACCGAGATTTTCTCGGTTTTCTTGTTCCATGCGATTTCTATTCGATCTCTCATGCCGCTTTGATTTCTCGTCTGAATTTCTGTTTTTTCTAGTTTCATCGTTGATAGTCGATTCTCATGGATTAATATCGTCATCGCTTCCTTTTGCTTCTACAAGATGTAAGTTTGGCGGTGGATGCGCCTCCTTGATTTCGATTCTCATGATGTTCCTATGAAGCCGAGTACGATTTTGTGGCGGTTGTGATCTCAAATGATCTCTTCATCAAGAGTAGAATCGGCAGACATGCGTGTTGCAGAGTAGCATGACTTTGGTTGAGCAGCAACTGAAGGCAGCTCCTCATCAGCAACAAACATTGCATGCGGGTTTCATCGAGCATTTGACACGTGGAGCTTCATTTGTGAATCTTTGGACACATATTTTCTGTTATTTAATCTAATATGTAAATATTATAAAATATGATGATTGTTCATCAAAAGAAAATATTGACAAAAGACATGTGCTAATAGGTATCATTACAAAAAAAAACAAAAAGTAGAGGTGAAATAAATCTTATCATATTTATTAGAAAATATAAAATTTATTATCTATTTAGATTTAATGTATAGCTTTCTCTTCAAGTTCATAAGATTTATTCACCAAGTTACTCCCCTATAAATAAACACTTGTTGTTATTGTTAAAAAAAGACATAAATGAAATAATCAATAAAAAAAAGTTTCACTCTCTTTTTCATATAAGATCTCTCTCATTCTTATATCAAATAAATATATTTATATAATACAATATCATAATAAATAAAACACACACATATATATATATATAAAATAATTCACAACACGTTATCAGCACGAACATCTCATTGTCCGATCAGCTTCGTTCCACCATCCATTCAATATTGCGTCGTCTTTTTCCGTCCAAAATCATAAACAATAAATTTTCTTTAGTTAAATTTATGCTAAAATTTGTTAAATTATTACTTATAGGGTGAGAGGTTATACTTCTTCCTAAATCGAATGGTAAGCTAGACCTCCTCAAATCACATGAATGTCTATGCGTCCTCAGATGATTAATTTTATATTATATTTAATATATATATATTAATTGCAATTAAATATCATATATAATACTAAAAACATTTTATTTATTTAAAATAATTGAAATCTTTCAAAAAAAAAAATAATTGTTTTAATTATATAGAAATTATGTCAAACTTGGCAAAACTCGAAATTATTGCTCTTGATGTTGCTGGAAAAAATTACATGACATGTGCATTAGATGCAAATGGCATCTAAGATCAAATGGTCTTCTGAAAACCATTGATCTGTCGGAAACGACGTCTGATGAGAATAAGGCTAAGGCCACAGTGTTTTTACGCCATCATATCCTTGGTAATTTGAAAAATGAATACATCACGAAAGAGGATCCATTGGATCTTTGGCAATCACTTAAAGGTAGATTTGATCACCAAAAATATGTGATATTGCCAAAAGTCAGATATAATTGGTTGCACCTCCGATTCATGGATTACAAAAATATTGAAAAGTATACTTCTGTGTTGGTAAGCATTACTGCTAGAATTACATTATGTAGAGAAATCATAAGCGACTTTGATATGATTGAAAAGACGCTCACCACATTCCATTCTGGAAATGTAGCCCTGCAACAACAGTATCATGCAAAAGGTTATACTCTTTACTCGGAGTTGATGCAAGTCTTCCTTTTAGCAGAACAAAATAATGAACTCGTGATGTTAAACCATCAGACTCGTCCAGCTGGATTAGCTTCATTCCCTGAAGCGAATGTCGTAGCATCCAATAATAATGACAACTATCGCGGGCGAGGACGTGGACGCGGCAGAGGTCATGGAAAATGAAGAAGTTTCAACACTGGAAGAAACAATAACCTCCAGATAAATGAAGGTGTATGTACCATAAAGAAGCCGGCTGACAATGCTTGGCACAAATGCACCATGAAATGGCATTGAGAACGTACATGTCGTACACCAAAGCACTTCGTCGACCTGTATCAAACATCACAAAAAGCCACGATCAATAATGTTGAAACTAACTTCATTAACAATGAAACCGGCCCTC
Source organism: Orychophragmus violaceus (assembly GCA_030180135.1). Taxonomy (NCBI): domain Eukaryota; kingdom Viridiplantae; phylum Streptophyta; class Magnoliopsida; order Brassicales; family Brassicaceae; genus Orychophragmus; species Orychophragmus violaceus. The sequence continues at coordinate 89,891,654 of CM058238.1, forward strand.
CTTTAGCCACCTAAATGATGACACTCATTTGGATGTTGCAGATTTCCTCATCGATGAAGCTTAAATGAGTAGCTAAAGATGTTGAAATACTAAAACTTGATATTTTATATTATGTTTTTGTAACAAAGTCTAAATAGCAATTTTAATAATGGTGTATAATATGGTTGTGGCTTAAAATAAAACCAAGTATATGTAAAATAATTTTATAAATATTTCTTCATTAATATTATGTTATAAAGAATCTCTTTAGGATTTTATTTTACTTTGTTGATGCATTTCTATAAATATTATGATATAGAAGATGTCACAAATCGATAATCATGAGGGAGATATATGCCTAGAAGATAGTTCTACGATGCACTCTATACTCAAAGATAAAAAAAAATTTTCTCTTGTCTCGAATTAAAAGACTCCGCCGAAAGCGTGAGTACTATATCCGGAAATGCAAAGATAATACTAGGCTACGGAAAAGGCAATTTTTCAAAGCCAATGGGAACTAATTTTGAAATAAATAATGAATTATATTCCCCTAAATCACATATAAACTTGATAAGTTTTTGTGATTTCCGCAAAAATGGATATCACATAGAAACTATGAATAAGAATAACATTAGATATCTTTGCATTACATTTGAGAAAAAATATGTATTAGAAGATTTACCAATGTTAGCCTCCAGATTATATTGCACAAAAATAAACATGATTGAATCCTATACTATAATAAACCAAAAGGTTTCCAATACTTTTAAAGTCTGGCATGAAAGGCTAGGACGCCCAAGATCAATCATGATGAGAAAACTTGTGAAAAATTCTAGTGATCATATTTTGAACAAAAAAAAGATTTTTCAATCAAGAGAATTTCCATGTAATGTTTGTTCTCAAGGAAAACTCATCACTCGGCCATCACCAACTAAATTTGGGAATGAATCTCCACTATTCTTAGAAAGAATACATGGTGATATATGTGGACCAATCCATCCATCATGCAGACCGTTTTAGTATTTTATTGTATTAATTGACGCATCTAGCAGATAGTCACATGTGTGTCTGTTGACCACAAAAAAATGGTTTCACAAAATTCAATTTCCAAATAATCAGATTGAGAGCACAATTCCCTGATTATTCTATAAAGAAAGTAAGGCTTGATAACGCTGACGAATTCACTTCAAAAGCCTTCGATAATTACTATATGTCAATGGAATCAATGTTGAGTATCCAATCCCCCTGTGTGCATACACAAAATGGCTTGGCCTAAAGTTTAATAAAATGGTGGCAACTGATATTGAGAAAAAAACTCCCAATATATATATATATATGGGGACATGCTATATTGCATGCAGACGCATTGGTCCATACTAAACCAAGTGCATACAATAAATATTCCCCATTACAATTGACATTTGGTCAAGAACCTAATATATCCCATCTCCGAGTTTTTGGGTGTGAAGTTTATGTTCTTATAGAACCACACAAAGAACAAAATTAGAGCCGCAAAGGAGATTGGGGATATATGTCGGGTATACGTCACCAACTATAATAAGGTATCTTGAACCAAAAACCGGCGATATGTTTACAGCTCGGTTTGCTGATTGCCATTTTAATGAAGATGAATTTCCTGCCTTAGGGGGAGGATTAAGAGAATTACCAAAATATATCCCATGGTGTACAAAATCTTTGGCTTATCTTGATCCTCCTACAAAATCAACGCGAGATGAAAGTTCAGAAAATTATACATTTACAAAGTATGACAAATCAACTACCATGCGTGTTTACAAATACAAAGAGAGTGAATAAATTATATACACCCGCTGCAATTTAGAATCGATATTCCAAATAGGAGCATTGCTAATTAACCGAAGGTTCAATTAAAAAGAGGGAGGTCGTTGGGCTCTAAAGATAAAAGTCCCTGTAAGAAAAAAAAAAGAGTTGGGAGAACAAATGAAAAGGTTCAAGAAGAACCACATCATGAAAAGTTTCCAGAATATATTTGTAAAGAGGTTTTCAAAGAACCAGAAAAAGAAAAAAAGTCGGAAGTCGAGCATGACGCATAAAAGAGTGAGATATTCATTAATTACATCCATGATGGAAAAATATGGATTAGATATGAAATTGATGATGAGGACGAACCATTCTCCTTTTCTATATCCAAAAATTTGATAATGAAAATGATAATCCATACCCAAAGTCCATATGGGAAATCCAACAAAGGACCGATTGGGAGGAATGGCAAGAAGCTATAAGAAATAAATTACTCTCCCTTAATAAGAGAAATGTTTTTGGACCAGTTGGTATTACAACTGCAGATGTAATACCACTCGAATGTAAATGGGTTTTCTAAGATAGAAATGAAAATAATGAGGTCACAAGATATAAAGCTCGACTTGTGGCATAAAGATTTTCTAAAAGACCGAGAATTGATTATGATAAAACATATTATCCGGTAATGGATGCAATCACATTCAAGTACTTAATAAGTTTAACATCATCGAAAAATTTAGAAATGTACATCATGGATATTATGACTGCATACCTATATGGATCATTAGATAGTGACATATATATATATATATATATATGAAAATCCAAGAAGGATTCAAGATCCCAGAAAGATCAAAGATTCCAGAAGAATCTAAGAAAATTTGTTCAGTCAAGTTACATCGATTACTTTACGGATTAAAACAATCTGGACGTATGTGGTATAATCGCTTAAGCGAAATTTTGTTGAAAAAGATATTTATCAATAATGCGATTTTTCCTTGCGTATTTATCAAGAAGTCCATATCAGGATTTGTGATCACTGATGTTTATGTTGATGACCTGAACATTATTGGGACTTAAAAGGAAGATGATGCAAGACTTATATGAAAGAATAGTTTGAAATGAAAGATCTTGGAAAGACAAAATTTTGTCTTGAACTCCAAATAGAAAATTTACAAGATGAAATATTTGGGCATCAATCAAATTACACCAAGGTTCTAAAACGCTTCAATATGGATAAAATGAATCCTTCGAGTACTTCAATGGTCAATAGATCGCTTAATATTGATAAGGATCAATTTCGATCTTGTGAAGATAACGAAGAAATATTAGGTCCAAAAGTTTCTTATATGAGTGTTATAGGTGCACTCATGTATCTTGTGAATTGTACCCGACCGTATATAGCATTTGCTACTAATCTGCTTGCAAGATACAATTCATCTCCTACGCATTGACATTGAACTGAGATAAAACATATCCTCCGCTATCTCCTAAGTATGATTGACCTAGGATTAGATTATCCTAGAAATTATGCTCTTGGTCTGGTTGATTTTGCAGATACATGCTATCTATCTGATCCACATAAAGCTCGATCGTAAACCGGATACGTTTTCACAATGGGAGGTACTGCTATCTCGTGGCGTTCTCAAAAGCAAAATTTAGTCGCCACTTTTTTAAATCATGCAGAGACAATCTCGCTTTATTAGACATGTCGAGAATGTGTACGGTTGAGGTCTATGACCCATCATATACAAGAAGCTAGCGGGATAATCACAAGGAAAGAACCGACAACTGTTCGAAGACAATGTTGCATGTGTTGCTCAGCTCAAGGAAGGTTACATCAAGAGAGATATGACGAAACACATTCCACCAAAATATTTCTCATATACTCAAGAGCTCGTAAAAATCAAAAAATAGACATTCAATATATCCGCTCAAACAACAATGCCGCAGACCTATTCACAAAGGCGCTTTCCACTACAACAATCGCACAACATCTTCAAAGCATATGAATGCGTCATTTGCAAGATTTGTGAAAATAATCTCATTTCAAGTGAAGTACGTCATTGTACTCTTTTTCTTTTGTCATAGTTTTTATCCCACTAGATTTTTCTATGATAAAGTTTTTAACAAAGCAGTACGTAATACTACAAAACTAATAAATACACAAGGGGAAGTGTTATAAAATATGATAATTATTCATCAAAAGAAAACATTAACAAAAGATATGTGCTAATACGTATCACTACAAGAAAGAAAGAATATATGTAAAATGAATCTTACCTTATTTATTAAAAAAATATAAAATTTATTATTTATTTAGATTCAATATATAGTTTTCTCCTTAAGTTTATAATATTTACTCACCAAAATATCCCATATAAATAAGCATTTGTTATTGTAATATCCTGTTCCAAGAAATAGTTAACGGGCAGCAGAGAAGTCAACGAGGGGCATTTTCGTAATTTTCAGAAGATGAAGGGCATTTTGGTAATTTTACCAAAATGCGAGCCGAAGTGGAGACGGGCAAAATGTTATTCTTATTGGTCATAAAGAACATTTAGAAGACCAGACGTGAAAGAAACAGAGATTAAACGAGTTTTACGGACTATCGGGAAAGGAAACCGATACAACCGATAAAACTTGTAAAATTCATAACGGGAGCTACGGGTGTCCGTTCGAGGTGATTCAAATTTCTAAAATCATCTAATAGAATCTGGAATCTTAAAATGAGGCTTGGTGAATTTATGGAAGCATCTAAGGAGTTTCTAAAATATTAAACATACAACCAGTTTTTCCGAGAAACCGATACAATGTTCGGGTAAGCGAGAAGACCCTCTACAGTCCACCAAATATTATGAGATTTTTACCACAACTCTATTAGAAGATTTATAAGCTATGGGTGAAAGGATTCAGCAGGATTTGACTACTAAATGAAGTTATAATTTTTAGACCATTAAGGAGTAATTAGTGGCTAAAAATCCAAAATAAATTCTTTGAAGCTTGGGCTTGATTAGGGCTGCATATGTATGGAAAATAGAGTCATTATGGACCTTATGCAAGCCCATTTACAAGCTTGTGACACGAAATTATGCAAGAGGGAAGAAGAGGCTTTGTGAAGTCATGATTCAATGAATCTACAAGAAGGTTTTAGGTCCAAATCCAAAGGACTTCTAAGTGGGCTTTCTATACATGAGATGGATGATAAAAAGAGTTGTTTCTGGCCCTGCATGGAGTGGTTTCGTGGCTAAGAGAGAGGAGGAGGAGCTGTCAAGATTTTGTGTCAACAACTCACATGATGTGGTGTCATTTGGAGAAAAGAAGAGAGTGACACTTAGCACTCCATGTGTCACTTGTTGGTGATGCATGCAAGCTGACCTTCAGCTATAAAAGGAGGCCTTGGGTGACACTTCTTACTCACACCAAAAACAACAAAGAAAAGAGAAAGAGAGAAGAGAAAGAGAGAAGAAGGAGGGGGAGAAGAAGAAGAAGAAGAAGGAGGAGGAGAAGTGTGGGGAGAAAGAGAAGAAGAAGAAGAAGAAGAAGAAGAAGGAGGAGGAGAAGCGTGGGGAGAAGGAGAAGAAGGAGGAGAAGAAGAAGAAGGAGGAGGAGAAGAAGAGGAAGACCGGAGGAAGAAGAAGTCGGGGAGGAATAAGAAGCCGGAGGACGAGGAGGAGCCGAGAGAAGAAGAAGCCGGAGAGAGAAGAGAAGAAGGAGGAGAAGGAGAGAAGAAGCATGAGAGAAGAGAGAGGAGAAGAGTAGAGAGAGAAGAAGAGAAGAAGCATAAGATAGGAGAAAGAAGAAGAACAAGCCGGATCAAGAGAAGAAGAAGGAGAGAGAAAGAAAGAGGCGTGAATCTTGAAGAAGACGAAGATGGAGAGAGGAGAAGCGTGAAGCTTGAAGAAGAAGAAGATGGAGAAAGGATGGAGCGTGAGAAGAGAGAAGAAGAGAGAAGAAGAAAGAAAAAAAATGAAGAGGAAGCGTGAGAAGAGAGAAGAAGAAAGAAGATGAAGCGTGAGAAGATAGAAGAAGAAAGAAGATGAAAGAAGAAGAATGAAGAAGAAGCGTGAGAGATGAGAAGAAGAAGCATGAAGAAGAAGAAGAGAGAGAGATGGAGGAAGACCGGAGAAGAGAAAGCAAAGGAGGAGGGAACCGGAGGAGAAGAAGAAGGAGAGAAGAAGAAGACCGGAGGAAGAAGAAGAAGAGAAGAGGAGAGGAAGAAGAAGAGAGAGAGAGGCGTGAAGAAGAAGAATAGAGGGAGAACCGGAAGAGGATAAAGAGAGAACCGGAGGAGAGAAGAGAACCAGAGGAGAGAGAGAGAGAGAAACAGAAGAGAAAAAGAGAAAACCAGAGGAGAGAGCCAATGAGGAAAGAGAAGATGGTCCGGAGGCTCCACCAGAATCATTAGGTCAACGGTGCGGTCATGTGCGGGTCAAGGTCGGCGGTTCGGGAAGGGTTCGGGGTATCAGCGGGTTTAGTTCGGGTCTCAGGAGTTCCGTCAATCCATCCATATGTTGTTATCATAATAACACTGTGAGTCGGCTAAATTGTGTGTTGCATTTAGGTAGAATCATATAGATCCGGAACTGATAAACCGTAGTTTAAGTTGCATACCCGATTGATTGAATTGATTAAAATGGATAGGTTGATTAATAACTCGGTTAATTAATTAAACGGTTAGGTTAAGAGATGCATGCTAGTTAGCTTATATCTGTAATCGTTGATAATTCGTTGATTGCTTGATTGAGTGTTGCTTGATTGGTTGATAGTTCGTTGATTGTTTGATTGGGTGATGCATACATATAGAATGGCATGCTAGGATATATATGCATATGTAAGTATTTAAGAACGTAACTAAATGAATCTATATACGGGAAATTATGAGGTGATTAAAATACGGTTAAATGACATAACACACTTAGAATATGATAACAGATTGGATTAATAAATGAAAGTTAATGTATAATGAGATGTCGGGGAGTTAGTAATCTTACTAACTCTAAACCGACAAATCGAGGACGTATTAAAAGATACTTAGGAAGTGATAAGTAAAGAAGTGGTGTGATTGATGGGCCGTCTACGGGATTAGTAATCCACTAATCCCAAGGTAGCGGATTGAATGAGTAAAGGTTAAGGAAATATTAAAAGACGAATAAACCTAGTTAATTGTTTGTGTGGTGATTGATTGATTGTGTGATTGCTTGCTTGTTTATCTACTTCGGTGTTGGGCCGAGTAGACTATTGATTGTTTGTTTGTGTGATTGCTTGCTTGTTTATCTACTTCGGTGTTGGGCCGAGTAGACTGTACTGTAGATACTAACTCTGGTGAGGGACCGAGTAAGTTTGGGTGATGTGGAGGTTGGTGATAGGACTTGCGGGATGGATTGGGGATTAAGATAGTGTTTCTGTCTGACCTTATTGGTATTGCGTGATAGAGTCCCAGCGAGTCTGCTTGTTTACATTACTGTTATTAGGACTCTTTAGGGCGCGTTAGATCCCGCAAGTCCAGAAATGGCATTCCGGTACTTCCGACCCGATTGGATCCTCGGGTAGTTACCTGATCAGGCACGTACCTTTGGTAGTGGTTCTGGCAGGTGTTAACCTATGGAGTGACGTCTGTAGGTGTGTGGTCCGGAGAATACGGGGTCGCGTCCTAGGGCCGGACTGCATGGAAACTTGGGTTATCTAGGGGTAGCCTGAGTCACCGCGTATCGATGGACGGAGAACGGTGTCCTATCCGCAGGACTTCGTGTTATCGCCTAGGAGTCGTGGGAGGTTTTAGCTACCGTGGCAGCAGCTAAGTGTTCCCGTGGAAGTCACCGAGTTCGCAAAGTGGGCCCAGATGGTGTGGACATTGTGTTAGAGATGCGATAGATAGATCGAGTCTAATCGAGAACATGTGCCGCAGTGTTCTTGATTCCCTTCGTTGATGATTGTGTTGTTATTTGATTGCTTGTGTGTTGTGGAGCTCGTCACGTCTTGGTAGCACGTGACCAGCTACTTATACTTGATTGTTATTTTGGGTTTGGGTGGGATTAATAGATTATTAGCAGCCTTTAGTTGGGAGCCGTCTCACGGGTAATCTTAGATTACTCATTAGACTCTTTTGTGTTTTTCAGGTTTGGCGTAGCTCGGCGGACGCGTAGGACACTCGGAGTAGTCTCGGGTTGGCATTGGGTATCGGTTACTACGCATTTTGACTGTTACTTTTGGTTTCGGATTTTGTTGGGATATCCCGCTAAATGTTTTGTATTAGACCGTATATTACAATGAATAAGATTTATGTTTTTTAAAGTAATAAAAACGGAATAATCCCTGATATACGGTTTCGTCCGAACCGAACACAACTCATGGAAGCGGTACAGGTTGCGAAGCTTAGTATCGTGGAAATGAGGTAAACGGAGTCGAAGATAGTTTGGTCCGAGCCTTTGTCTCAAACCGGATTGTCTCTGGCTTTCGTATTGTGACAAACTCTTCTCGTATGACTGCTCGGGTTCGATCGGTCATGTTCTTGTTTGATTGTTGGCCGGTCAGCTCGTCGGTCAGCGGAAAACGGGAAGGGGGCGTTACAACAAGGTGGTATCAGAGCATGCTTCGTCATGGGTTCGAATATTCCGGTTTTTCAAAATTTTCAATGTTTTATCGAGTCAAAATGTGTCGCCAATGCAACCATTAGGAATCCGAGTCGCGTCTGTCTCCGGGGGAATGGGTATTTTATTAGGATTGTGCTAATCATTTTGCTTTTGTTGCAGTCACACAACAGAGTTGTCCTAGGAGGATTGATGTGTGTGTGCGGTTGCAATGACAGTAGAAGCGACATCCGTATTGACGATCTAGGCAAACATGTTGGTGGACTGTTTCCTCAAGCTAACGGAGACTCAGAAGTTCGGGGTCACTCACCAGCAGCCATCGCCACTATATGATATTCCATTATTACCGCCGTTGTTGTCCAGAAGTAGCAGTTGTCGTCACCACCAGCACAGCTCCTGTTGGCCGAGAAGTACGTTACACTCCGTTATTGTCATGATCGAGACCGCGTCGCTCCGCCACCACCTCCACTACACTCATTCCATCCTCCTAGCGCACCTGTCGATTAGGATCCACATGAGTAGTACCGCTCATGTTGGAGATTAGGAAGTAGATTAGGCCCAGGTAAGTAAGGGCTCTAACTCGCTTGAGTGATTGTGTGTGATTGATTGCCTTGCTAGGGTGTTAGAATTGTGAATTGCTGTGATTGCTCGCTAGGTTGGTAGTTGTTGATTTTGAATCTCTGCATTTCGTTTAATCGCTAGGTTGCTAGAAAGTGATTTTTGAATTTAATCAGGAAGATCGTTTGGTTCGCTTGGATATAATTGTTTTCGGTAAGCTCATAATTGTGAAAACGGTTTTTTTTTAGATTGAGCGGAATTATAGGATATTGTTATTTAGCCATGTGTGACCGTAAGGTACATGACTAAGTAACCATATTTCTATGAGGAAATGATATCGGGATTAAGTTAAAAAAGGTCTAACCGTTCCAGTGTTGTTGATGTAGGACGTGATGGACGATTTGACGTAGACACGAGACCGAACCCGAACCCTAGAGACAAGATGGTGTTACAAGAAGCAGTTTAACCTGAGCCTGCAAGTGAGTTAATGGAGTTTCATCACCAGAGTGGGTATCAGTGATAGAAAGAACCAAGATAGATGGGTATGATGGGTTAGCGAAGGAATTCAGAAGCATCAGTGACAGTTTTGGATCAGTTCGAGGTTATCAAGGGAACGGCGGTTTGATATCTATGAAGCGTGTAGTTCGGTGATCAAGAACGTTCGAGGCGTACATAAGTATGGCGGTTTAGTTTGGAAGGAGGAACATCAATATTACCATAATGCCGATGGGGAGCGAGAAGCAGTAACAATGAAACAAGTATCGAGAATAGAGGAAGAGTCGGTGTTGTGCCATTCGCGGAGGTCGAAGCAAAGTGGGGAAGTCAGAATATCGGTTGAGGAGATCGTCAGTTGGCGCAGATGGAATCAAAAACTCGAGTGGATCAATTCAGTCAGGATCAGTGGTTTCAAGAATCAAGTTGGAGTCAGCGAAGCAATGAGATGAGGAAGCAATGAGATGAGGAACCAGAAGTGATCGAGAGTCAAGGAAGTTCAAGATGTCGGTAATTTGGGTTGGTGAAAGATCATGTTTCAGAAGTTAGTGAACATTGGGAGAGCAGTTCAGTTGATTCAGAGTTAGAGCGTCGGAGCACTTGAATTAGTTCAGCCATGGCGACTTACAGAGTTCAGTTTCCGATTCGAAGTTTGTAGTAACGGAGAATTCGGGGACCGAATTCCTGTAAGTGGGGAAGAATGTAATATCCTGTTCCAAGAAATAGTCAACAGGCAGCAGAGAAGTCAACGAGGGGCATTTTCGTAATTTTCAGAAGATGAAGGGCATTTTGGTAATTTTACCAAAATGCGAGCCGAAGTGGAGACGGGCAAAATGTTCTTCTTATTGGTCATAAAGAACATTTAGAAGACCAGATGTGAAAGAAACGGAGATTAAACGAGTTTTACGGACTATCGGGAAAGGAAACCGATAGAACCGATAAAACTTGTAAAATTCATAACGGGAGCTACGGGTGTCCGTTCGAGGTGATTCAAATTTATAAAATCATCTAATAGAATCTGAAATCTTAAAATGAGTCTTGGTGAATTTATGGAAGCAGCTAAGGAGTTTCTAAAATATTAAACATACAACCAGTTTTTCCGAGAAACCGATACAATGTTCGGGTAAGCGAGAAGACCCTCTACAGTCCACCAAATATTATGAGATTTTTACCACAACTATATTAGAAGATTTATAAGCTATGGGTGAAAGGATTCAGCAGGATTTGACTACTAAATGAAGTTATAATTTTTAGACCATTAAGGAGTAATTAGTGGCTAAAAATCCAAAATAAATTCTTTGGAGCTTGGGCTTGATTAGGGCTGCATATGTATGGAAAATAGAGTCATTATGGACCTTATGCAAGCCCATTTACAAGCTTGTGACACGAAATTATGCAAGAGGGAAGAAGAGGCTTTGTGAAGTCATGATTCAATGAATCTACAAGAAGGTTTTAGATCCAAATCCAAAGGACTTCTAAGTGGGCTTTCTATACATGAGATGGATGATAAAAAGAGTTGTTTCTGGCCCTGCATGGAGTGGTTTCGTGGCTAAGAGAGAGGAGGAGGAACTGTCAAGATTTTGTGTCAACAACTCACATGATGTGGTGTCATTTGGAGAAAAGAAGAGAGTGACACTTAGCACTCCATGTGTCACTTGTTGGTGATGCATGCAAGCTGACCTTCAGCTATAAAAGGAGGCCTTGGGTGACACTTCTTACTCACACCAAAAACAACAAAGAAAAGAGAAAGAGAGAAGAGAAAGAGAGAAGAAGGAGGGGGAGAAGAAGAAGAAGAAGGAGGAGGAGAAGTGTGGGGAGAAGGAGAAGAAGAAGAAGAAGAAGAAGAAGGAGGAGGAGAAGCGTGGGGAGAAGGAGAAGAAGGAGGAGGAGAAGAAGAAGGAGGAGGAGAAGAAGAGGAAGACCGGAGGAAGAAGAAGTCGGGGAGGAAAAGAAGCCGGAGGACGAGGAGGAGCCGAGAGAAGAAGAAGCCGGAGAGAGAAGAGAAGAAGGAGGAGAAGGAGAGAAGAAGCATGAGAGAAGAGAGAGGAGAAGAGTAGAGAGAGAAGAAGAGAAGAAGCATATGATAGGAGAAAGAAGAAGAAGAAGCCGGAGCAAGAGAAGAAGAAGGAGAGAGAAAGAAAGAGGCGTGAAGCTTGAAGAAGACGAAGATGGAGAGAGGAGAAGCGTGAAGCTTGAAGAAGAAGAAGATGGAGAAAGGATGGAGCGTGAGAAGAGAGAAGAAGAAAGAAAAAGAATGAAGAGGAAGCGTGAGAAGAGAGAAGAAGAAAGAAGATAAAGCGTGAGAAGATAGAAGAAGAAAGAAGATGAAAGAAGAAATATGAAGAAGAAGTGTGAGAGATGAGAAGAAGAAGCATGAAGAAGAAGAAGAGAGAGAGATGGAGGAAGACCGGAGAAGAGAAAGCAAAGGAGGAGGGAACCGGAGGAGAAGAAGAAGGAGAGAAGAAGAAGACCGGAGGAAGAAGAAGAAGAGAAGAGGAGAGGAAGAAGAAGAGAGAGAGAGGCGTGAAGAAGAAGAATAGAGGGAGAACCGTAGAAGAGAGAGAACCGGAAGAGGAGAAAGAGGGAACCGGAGGAGAGAGAGAGAGAGAACCAGAAGAAGAGAAAAAGAGAAAACCAGAGGAGAGAGAGAATGAGGAAAGAGAAGATGGTCCGGAGGCTCCACCAGAATCATTAGGTCAACGGTGCGGTCATGTGCGGGTCAAGGTCGGCGTTTCGGGAAGGGTTTGGGGTATCAGCGGGTTTAGTTTGGGTCTCGAGAGTTCCGTCAATCCATCCATACGTCGTTATCATAATAACAATGTGAGTCGGCTAAATTGTGTGTTGCATTTAGGTAGAATCATATAGATCCGGAACTGATAAACCGTAGTTTAGGTTGCATACCTGATTGATTGAATTGATTAAAATGATAGGTTGATTAATAACTCGGTTAATTAATTAAACGGTTAGGTTAAGAGATGCATGCTAGTTAGCTTATATCCGTAATCGTTGATAATTCGTTGATTGCTTGATTGAGTGTTGCTTGATTGGTTGATAGTTCGTTGATTGTTTGATTGGGTGATGCATACATATAGAATGGCATGCTAGGATATATATGCATATATAAGTATTTAAGAACATAACTAAATGAATTTATATACGGGAAATTATGAGGTGATTAAAATACGGTTAAATGACATAACACACTTAGAATATGATAACAGGTTGGATTAATAAATGAAAGTTAATGTATAATGAGATGTCGGGGAGTTAGTAATCTTACTAACTCTAAACCGACAGATCGAGGACGTATTAAAAGATACTTAGGAAGTGATAAGTAAAGAAGTGGTGTGATTGATGGACCGTCTACGGGATTAGTAATCCACTAATCCCAAGGTAGCGGATTGAATGAGTAAAGGTTAAGGAAATATTAAAAGACGAAACCTAGTTAATTGTTTGTGTGGTGATTGATTGATTGTGTGATTGCTTGCTTGTTTATCTACTTCGGTGTTGGGCCGAGTAGACTATTGATTTTTTGTTTGTGTGATTGCTTGCTTGTTTATCTACTTCGGTATTGGGCCGAGTAGACTGTACTGTAGATACTAACTCTGGTGCGGGACCGAGTAAGTTTGGGTGATGTGGAGGTTGGTGATAGGACTTGCGGGATGGATTGGGGATTAAGATAGTGTTTCTGTCTGACCTTATTGGTATTGCGTAATAGAGTCCCAGCGAGTCTGCTTGTTTACATTACTGTTATTAGGACTCTTTAGGGCGCGTTAGATCCCACAAGTCCAGAAATGGCGTTCCGGTACTTCCGACCCGATTGGATCCTCGGGTAGTTACCTGATCAGGCACGTACCTTCGGTAGTGGTTCTGGCAGGTGTTAACCTATGGAGTGACGTCTGTAGGTGTGTGGTCCGGAGAATACGGAGTCGCGTCCTAGGGCCGGACTGCATGGAAACTTGGGTTATCTAGGGGTAGCCTGAGTCACCGCGTATCGATAGACGGAGAACGGTGTCCTATCCGCAGGACTTCGTGTTATCGCCTAGGAGTCGTGGGAGGTTTTAGCTACCGTGGCAGCAGCTAAGTGTTCCCGTGGAAGTCACCGAGTTCGCAAAGTGGGCCCAGATGGTGTGGACATTGCGTTAGAGATGCGATAGATAGATCGAGTCTAATCGAGAACATGTGCCGCAGTGTTCTCGATTCCCTTCATTGATGATTGTGTTGTTATTTGATTGCTTGTGTGTTGTGGAGCTCGTCACGTCTTGGTAGCACGTGACCAGCTACTTATACTTGATTGTTATTTTGGGTTTGGGTGGGATTAATAGATTATTAGCAGCCTTTAGTTGGGAGCCGTCTCACTGGGTAATCTTAGATTACTCATTAGACTCTTTTGTGTTTTTCAGGTTTGGCATAGCTCGGCGGACGCGTAGGACACTCGGAGTAGTCTCGGGTTGGCATTGGGTATCGGTTACTACGCATTTTGACTGTTACTTTCGGTTTCGGATTTTGTTGGGATATCCCGCTAAATGTTTTGTATTAGACCGTATATTACTATGAATAAGATTTATGTTTTTTAAAATAATAAAAACGGAATAATCCCTGATATACGGTTTCGTCCGAACCGAACACAACTCGTGGAAGCGGTACAGGTTGTGAAGCTTAGTATCGTGGAAACGAGGTAAACGGAGTCGAAGATAGTTTGGTTCGAGCCTTTGTCTCAAACCGGATTGTCTCTGGCTTTCGTATTGTGACAAACTCTTCTCGTATGACTGCTCGGGTTCGATCGGTCATGTTCTTGTTTGATTGTTGGCCGGTCAGCTCGTCGGTCAGCGGAAAACGGGAAGGAGGCGTTAGAGTTATTGTTATTGTTATTGTAAAAAAGACATAATAAAAATCAATAAAAAATTCATTCTCATAGGAAATCTTGCTCATTATTATATCAAATAAATAATATATATATATATATATAATATCATAATAATAATATAAATATGTATATATACCGCATAATACATATAATAATTCACAACAGCAAACACATATTTGATTAATTTTTATTTTCTTTGTAAATATGGCACATATGTAATCTGAACCTATTTAGGCATTTTTTTGTCAATAACCCATTTAGGCATATAAAATATAGTGATTGTCGATAATTATTTTTTGTCATCTAATTTTTGCATTTATGGGTCCGAAGGCAATAGTACAGAGTAAATTGGGTAATATATGATCTTGAAGGAATTTCTAGCAGTTTCTAATCAGATTAGCAACCCTAGGTATAAATTCCAAGCCTAGGATTTAGGGGTTCATGTAATTGAATCATAGGGATCTCGAGATTACCTGGAGATTAGCAGCGGAAGGTTTGCAAGTAATCGAGATCTTGAAGCACCTCAAATGCTGTGCCTCTACTGGTATCCACACGCACACAAACTGAATAGATGGGATGCTAGTGCCGTTAGAGATCAGATCTCTCAAGAGGTTTTATGTTTCTTTTGGTGGTTGTGAATTAGGTTAGATTGCTGTAAAAGTCGACCATGTATCTTATATATGTTTACTTATACCATGACCCGATTAACCAAGGATTAAACCGAAGTTAATTAAGTCATCCGCGATCTGTGTCGATCGATGCACTTGTTGTGTCGATCGACACCGCCTTAGAAACTCGATATTGAATACATATCAAATATGCATTTACCAGATCATTACATTAATGATCAACCTCATATACTATGTCCAGTTTGCTTAGGTGTGTGACCTTGTAGGGTCATATGACACTAGCAATGAGTTCTAAACTCATTGATCATAAGTGGCTTCTAGCAAAGCATTATGACTGCCCAGTGTCATATGACTGTCTCATCTCGACAATGCAACTTTCACTTAGAGTAAGTACAATAGATTTCAGAACATTTCCAACATCAACTTGAGAAGTTTCGCTGAAAAGACACGCGTCTCAACGAACGGATACACGTCAAGACGACGAAGGTTCCGTCATGCACACTGGAAAACTGGAGAGTCAAGGGTCATCTACACCGGAAGATATCCACATACAACCAAATCACTCTGTTGATCCCCTTCCAAACGTAATAATCGCCGGAGAAGACAAAGAGCAAAAGACTTCCAGACTCGAGTCACTGTTGCTTCAGGGAACAATTAACGCCTTGGAGGCCCAGTGTATTGGCCTCAAATTATGTCCCAAACAGAACTCATTCCGTCAAAGCACGCGACGATTCATGTGACGGAGAGGCAGCTTCAGGAATGATACCCATGCAAGGAGAAGCGCGAAGTATAAGAAGGAGCCTTAGTGACGACGAAAACCACCCACTGGAAGTAGATCTGAAAACTGGGATTTCCTAGAGAAACCCAGGATCCGTTTGAAAAGTCGATTGAGTATGAATAAGAAAAAATCGATTTTCAATCGGGATTATTGAGATCCGAAACAAATTAAAGAAAAGTCGGTGATACAGTCAGTGAAGCAACAAACAGAAACTGCAGCATATGTATTAAGCCAAAAGTAACCAGACCGTTTGCGGGATCAAATCCGGTCGCCGACTGCCCTGAACTAGAGCAAACGGAGATGACGCTAGTGAGAAGTGAAAATTTTTAGATTGAGAAAAACGAAATATTAATTGCACAATTTTTTTTATCGTCTAGAACACTATTACAATCGTGAGTGATATTTGATATAATCTTAACACTAAGAATCTTCTGATCAAGATCAACACCATGATTCAACTACCTGCAGCACCTACGATTACGATGAACAACTCCATGAACAATGACTCCCTTGATCTACGACGAACGGTTTCACATGTACCACACCTACGATGGACAGATCTCCTGCAACATATGAGACCATGACAGCTGGTTGTTACCTGCAATTCTAAACCTCTTAGAAGCTTACATTTATTAATCTGGCTAAACTGCATTCTCTGGGAATCGAACTCCATGACTTGGTATAGAAGTCCTTAAATCTTTGACTATTGGGCGAAAGAGCTTCCATAAAAAAAAAAATATTTAAGAAAAGAAAAAGGTCTTTTATATTTTCCGCTAATAAAAACGAGAGCGAGTACCGAAAAACGCGAGTGAGGTAGACAAATGTTAAAAAGTTGGAAAAAGTCAACCGACTTCTGCTGGAAAAGAGTCTCTCGTGCATTTTCAAGAGTCCACATTATCTTTTTTTTTTGTCAACCAAGAGTCCACATTATCTAATTCATCCTAACGTTTTTTCTCAATTATTTTTATTTCCCCCCCTCAAATAAATCCGCTAATGTCATTATTTGCCTTTCATATATAGTTTCAATTTATAGACGTATAATTACGAGTTAATTTGAGTAAAGAGCGTTCAATCAATTGTTTAACTTGCTTTTATTTCGACATTTTACTTTTTTACGAGGGTAATAAATTATATAATATAAATTATGGTAATAATAGCCTTTTAGTTAAAAAGAGGGTAATAATACTTACAAACGTGGCTTTATTATATGATACTAATAATTTGATCCATATTATGTGAAGTCAATCACTAATAAATTCATTTTTAATTATTAATTTAATTTAATAATAATAATATTATAAAAATATTTATTATATTAGTTGTAACCTATTTTGAAAACACGCTAGACGTTAATTAAACGGTGAAATTGAGCTAGTAAGAAAATCATAGATTAAACGGAGATCACACAAAACAAAATTTTAAGAGTTTTTATGTATATATATATATTTTTTTCCAACTTCATTTTATATATTCCTCCTTGTCTGATGACAAGGGCCAAAAAAAAATGTATCCATACAAATCATTAGCAAAGCACTAGCAATAAGAGCCACATAACTAACAACCAAGAGCCCAATAACGAAATACCCTGACGATCGGCTCCCTGGAACTTAGACAGAGGTAAAAGCCTACACTTAATTGTTTCTTTGATCTCTGCAATTAACTCCCCAACAGACCTAACTACTGAGGAGTGAATTCGAGCGTTCCTTTCTCTCCAAACCAAGTACACACTAGCTTGAAAGGCCAGCCTCAGAATCATATTGTTGTTACTGTCTGTGGTCGGATCTTTAAGCCATTTCAATGCATCATCCAAGCTCTCAGGCGGGTTAGAATGCATTCTAGATGAAAAGAAAGACCAAACCTGTGAAGCGAACGGGCAGTCGAAAAACAAATGTTGATGAGTTTCCACATCAGTATTACAGAACAAGAACATATTCTGCGCAAACACAGACATTTTCATTGATATAACTATCTTGTAGAGTTCTCATTAGCGGGTCATGTCCGATCATATGTTCACCAACATATATCTATGTGATTGACGTTGATACTCATATCAATGACTCCATGAAACTTAGTCATACGTCACCTCACATACTAGTCTTAACGGTTGTTAGTGTCCCACTTTAACAACCTACGACCAGGGACAAACAGAATTTTATGTCATCTTTCATTTATAGGGTTTCATGATCAAGTCCTCAACTTGATGACCTATAAAATGAACATAAAATACTTTATGACCATTATTTAATTATCCAATAATCAAATAATGCCGATGTCAGTTTTTCATAAACATGACCATAGCATGTCTATGTGAACATCATAACTAACATAACTCCCACTAGAATCAAGACCACGTCTTCAGATATCTAGTACCTACAGCAATAGTATAAAACTCGTGCTTAGGTTGTGAGAGAGGCTGCGGTGTTCTTGCTTGGAACCATTCCAACAAACCATACCGCCATTCATTAATAAGCACTATTCTACGGTCCTCTGCTTGGAGCCCTTCCAACAGATATCACCGCTACACAGACAAAGAGACATAACCAGGTGGGAACCGGGAGTCGTCTTTGTCCGTCTAACTACTTTTAACAGATTCGTCACTTCCTTAGTTGAAAAAGAACATATCCTTAGTGTTCCTCAAACACTTGGGATATTTCTTACAACTGTCCAGTGACTTTTACCGGAATGTATTGGTATCTTCTCGTCATGCTTTATGCGTAAGCTGCATCTAGACGAGCGCAAAATATGGCATTCATGATGGATTCTATTGCAGAAGCATAAGGAATCACACTCATACATACTAGCTCAGCCAGTGTCCAAGACACTTCATCTTGCTAATATTATTGCCATAAGACCTTTGGTGTGAAGCCATTCTTGGAATCATGTATATTGGAACTGTCCAACACCTTATCTACATAAGGATTCTGACACGATCCAATAAGCCTACCCAATCTATTTCAATAGATCCTTATTCCAAGAACTCACGCGGCTTCTCCCATGTCCATCGTTGAAAATGACTTCCGACCCAAGTCACATAAGACTTAAGCGACAGAACGTCGTTTATGAGAATAAGTATGTCATACACATACAATGTGAGAAATGCAACTACGCTCCCACTAGTGATAGGGTCTAGTTTTAATCATATTCTACTGCAAGTGCACAGTTAAGTGATTGTAGTATATAGGGTATCGAATCCACAGAGACTCTGGTCTCGATAGATAAAGAACCGTAGGAATTTAAACTAAGAAGAAAGCAATTTGTATTAAACTAAATAGCAAAGCAAGAAAGTAAACAAGTAGCAGATTGTTGGTGGTGAAAGCAGTTAATTAAAGGCGCTAAGTCTAGGGCGTTCTCAGGAAATCAGACAAGCAGACAAATCAATCAGTCAGGATCTAATTAAGCACAATTCTAGAACTCAAATCACGGATATAGAATTAACCAAATCTCTTTGCGAGAATTCTCTAAGTCTAAGTGCAGTAATCCAAATCTCTTTGCAATTACTAACAGATTAAACCAGCATTAATTTCAAGTTTGATATGTTCACAATTAAACTAAGCCAAATCTCTTTGCGAATAATTTAATTGCTCAACCTAAATAGTTCAGATTCTAAATCACACTCTCGTGTCGTATTTAGCAACCTAAAATCTAGATTCTAATTGGTCAGGTTAGAACTAGCATTAAGCACAATTTAGATCGAAGAACATTCTATTCATGTGAATCCTTAACTGAATTAAACAAGTCTAGCAAGTCATGAAATCCTTAATGAGAAACCCTAAACCTAACTATGAATCTACTCAGACATAGAATATGAAAGCAAAATCAATGAATTAATAGAAATCATAAAAGAGATTAAATAAATAAAGGGGTTCGAAATCTTCTCCAAAATAAAGTGAAGTACAGGATCAGATCAGCCCCAATAGCTCTAAAAACTCTCTGCTCTTAATTATTAAAGTGTATCTAAAATAAACACCAAAATCCTAATTATATAGGCATAATCTCGGCTGGGGCTTCTTTGTAAATACTGGAAACTTCTGGGCCAAAGTGAAAAATCTTCATTCTTCATTAAACCGCCAAATCGGCCCATCTCGCTAGTGTGTCGATCGACACCAAAGGTGTGTCGACCGATGCATGATCTCAAAATCGGACAGTGAGCTCAATCTCTCGGCCAAGCACTCAAAAAATCCCCAAAATGCTCCAATATCTCCAATTCTGCTCCAAACCTGATTATACCTGTAAAAGACTCTAAAAGAACACAAAAGAACACTAAAACACAATTATATCATGGCATAAAACCGGTAAAAACTATGATATATCAACTAGTCTACTTGTAAACGCACGGTTCCTATTCGTTCCTGATCAAGTCAAAACTTTTGACCGCTTTAACAGAACGTAGATTCCAACTCCAAGATGTTTGCTTCAATCCAGAAATAGATCGGTTAAGCTAACATGCATACCTAGCAAATTTTCGGAGTTTGGGGCTCACCATCGCTCTTTGAATCTCGCATGCTCATCACTTTTCAATGATCATCAGATCACAACAATCGGTCACGAGAAATCACTCTCGGGTTAGTGACGGATCCATTCGGATCTGCGAACTTCAGGCTCCATAGGTGTAGGTCCTACAGCACTTTTAATGGAACTTGAGCAATTCTAACAGCTTTCAGAATCCGCAAGTTCTAAGCCTAGGATCTGGGTTTGTGTAATTGAATCCTTACCGATCTGCGTTTACCTTGTTCTGGCAGCGGAAATTGGGTCAGATAAACGAGATCTCTAGAGCGCCTCAGGTGTTGCGCCTCTACTGCAGTCCACACGCACACAAACTGGAATACGCCAGGATGCTAGTGCCGGGAATCGGATCTCCTTGGGATTTCTATGTTTCGAGAGGTGGCCGCAATCGTTCTGTCAAGAACTCCCTACCCAAATTCGAGCCTCATAATCGAATATATAGGCTTAGAGTCGACCTAATTACCCAGTAATTAAACTGGGTCAATTTAAGTTATAATCCGAACATCAGTTTCGGAATCGACCCTGTGTCGATCGATGCACCTAGTGTGTCGATCGACACACTTCTCAAAACTTGAATGCAATATGTATCCAATACACATTGGCCAGACCACTTGCCAATGATTAATCCCATACTAAGTGTATCCAGCTTGCTTAGGTGTGTGACCCTGTAGGTCCACATAATACTAGCAATGAGTTACCACTCATAAGTCATAAGCGATTTCTAGCAAAACATTATGATCACCTAGTATTACATGGATTGTCCGATCTCGACAATACAACTATCATGCAGAGTAAGTACAATATGATTTCAAGACATAATCCCAAAAATCTCCCACTTGTACTGGAATCATCTATTCCCATAATCCCTTTATCGCTATATCTCGATATGGCATAAGACAAGAAACTGTGTCATCCTTATTATAGCCAATATCATATTCATCGAACTCCTGATCTATACTGATAAAACAAACGACTGATAATCACCTCGTTTGAGCACGGCCATGCATTTTCTCAGTATCAAATCTTCGATGGGCCCTGAGATATTTATCTCCTGTTATATAGGAGGGACAAATTTCATCTTGTTCAATCCCTGTTTCTACACACACTTCATGATACGCCTAAGTAATGCCTTTATAGCCGCCAGTTACGGAACGACGTTTGACAAGGTCAAAGCGTACCAATTCACATGCTAGAAAGCATGATGAACTCAGGTCTAAGGACTATACTCTATAGTCGTAATGAGAACCTCTTATGACACGGATATAACTATCCTGTAGAGTTCTCATTTGCGGGTCATGTCCGATCATATGTTCACCAACATATATCTATGTGATTGACTGCGATAATCATATCATTGACTCTATGAAACTTATTCCAACAGTCACCTCACATGCTAGTCTTGCGCGGTTGTTAGTGTCCCATTTTAACAACCTTTACTAGGGACAATCATAATTTTATGTCATCTTTCACTTATAGGGTTTCATGATCAAGTCCTCAACTTGATGACCTATAAAATGAACATAAAATACTTGGGACCATTATTCAAATATCCAATAATCAAATGATGCTGATGTCAGTTTTTCATAAATATGACCATATCATGTCTATCTGAACATCATAACTAACATAACTCCCATTAGAATCAAGACCACGTCTTCAGATATCTATTACCTACAGCGACAGTACGAAACTCGTGCTTAGGTTATGAGAGAGGCTGCGGTGTTCTTGATTGGAACCATTCCAACAAACTACACCGATATTCCTTTAATAAGCACTACTCTGCGGTCCTTTGCTTGGAAACCTTTCCTGAAATCATATTGTACTTACTCTGCATGATAGTTGTATTATCGAGATCGGACAATCTATGTAATACTAGGTGATCATAATGTTTTGCTAGAAGCCGCTTATGACTTATGAGTGTTAACTCATTGCTAGTATTATGTGGACCTACAGGGTCACACACCTAAGCAAGCTGGATACACTTAGTATGGGATTAATCATTGGCAAGTGGTCTGGCCAATGTGTATTGGATACATATTGCATTCAAGTTTTGAGAAGTGTGTCGATCGACACACTAGGTGCATCGATCGACACAAGGTCGATTCCAAAACTGATGTTTCGGATTATGACTTAAATTGACCCGGTTTAATTACTGGTTAATGAGGTCGACTCTAAGCCTATATATATTCTATCATGAGGCTCGAATTTAATCAGAGTTTTTGGATATAGAACGATTGCGGCCACCTTTCGAAACAGAGATATCCCAAGGAGATCCGATTCTCGGCACTAGCATCCCGGCGGATTCCAGTTCGTGTGCGTGTGGACTGCAGTAGAGGCGCAGCATCTGAGGCGCTCTAGAGATCTCGTTTATCTGACCATATTCCGCTGCCAGAACAAGGTAAACGCAGATCGGTAAGGATTCAATTTCACAAACCTCAGATCCTAGGCTTAGAACTTGCGGATTCTGAAAGCTGTTAGAATTGATCAAGTTCCATCAGTGGTATCAGAGCCATAGGGTTTAATCCATTGAATCTGTAGCATGGAATTCGATTAATGTAGTATTTGATTGAATTGATGTTAATTAGTTTTCGTTTTGGAACAAGAATCTCGGATTTGTTAATATCGAAAACGAAGAACTGTGTTTTCGCACTGTGTCGATCGACACAAGTTTGTATCGGTCGACACACCGCGAAAACGGCAAAAAAAAATTATTTTAGGGTTTTCGCATAGTGTCGATCAACACAAGTTTGTGTCGGTCGATGCACCGCGAATTCGCCTATTGAAATTTTGGGTTTCGATTTAGAAATCGCATTGTGTCGATCGACACACTGGGTGCATCGATCGACATAGGCTGTGTGAATGGTTAATCGGTTCAATTGGATTGAACCGGTTACCTCGCATGGTTATGTCGGTTCAATTCGATTAAAATTCCCTGATACCCTACTGTGTCGATCGACACAGGTTAAATGTCGGTCGACATAGGCCTTGCGATTGGTTGATCGGTTCAATTGGATTGAACTGGTAATTATGCTTGGTTAAAGCAGATCAAATCAGTTTAAATTGGATGAATTAATTCAATTGGACTGAATTGGTTATCTCAATTGGTATAAACCGATTTGATTGGTTAAGATCAGTATGATCGGATAAGTCGGTTCAATTAGATTAGACCGGTTATCGCGATTGGTTAAAACTGGTAGAATCGGTTCAATTGGATTGACCGGTTATAGGGTTGGTTAAGGTTGCATATCAAGTGTCGACCAAGTGTGTCAGTCGATGCATATGGTGACGATGCGAACCGTAATCGTTTGGTTTTGAACCAGATGATTGAAAAACCGAACCAAATGACATAACCCGCTTAAATAAGAACAATTAAAACTTAATTAAAATTAGAAGTAAATATGTTCTAAACCTATCTAATATACATTGGATGTGTATTAGATCAAAGATTAGTATTCAATATGGTCAACTGTCAAGACTCATTTCGTTGTTGTGATACTCTTGCCAAGAGCTTGGTGTCCACAATTACATGAGTAAGGCAGGTAGTTGTGTTGATGGTCTTGCAGTGCTTGACATCAACAATTACATGACCTTAGAGATTGATTTACTAACCCTTTAAAAGTCCGTTTCCTCAACCAAATATCAAGTGACCTTGATGTCTTGCCCAATCTTGTCTACTGTCAAGACTCATTTCGTTGTTAGATAGTCTTGGAGTCCTTGGTATCCATAATTACATGAGTAAGGCAGGTGATCATTGATAGACTTGCAGTGCGACTGTCAATGATCACAAGACTGAAGAGATTGGTTTAACTTGACTGGGCTATCAGAAGTTCTGGGCCCAGAGACATCAGAGTGGATGAGACATGGATTGTCTTATCTGCGACCAAGAGTTGTACTGGGTACAATTAGCAATGGTTTGCTTACCTAGATAACTAAACTCTGGGTGATGACGAGTCGTCCACTCAGATTTTAGTGATGTATGGGTCTTGGATCATTATATTCATAGAGGAAACATTGTTTGAATATAATGCGAGTTTTCTTATCAGATAAGATTTCTCATTTCCTGAGCTTCATAACTAAAATTTTCTTTTATTAAAATTTCAGCCTATGTCTAAAACTACTTTCTCGTTACGATCCGTCCTTGAGAAGGACAAGTTAAATGGATCAAATTTCCTGGATTGGTATCGCAATTTGAGATTAATCCTCAAGCAGGAGAGCAAGGACTATGTCCTTGAGAAAGCTTTTCCAGAAAGTCTTGGGACCAATCGCTCGAATGCAGTATATGATGCTTGGAATAAGCATTATATTGATGTGGTAGATGTGCGTGGTCTGATGTTGGCTACCATGAACTCGGACTTGAAGAGTTAATACGAGAACATGGAGTCGCCAATAGAGATGATTACCAGCCTGAAACTGAAGTTTCAGGATCTGGCACGAGTTGAGAGATTCCAGATGGTGAAGTCTCTCACTGGGTGTAAGCTACCAAAGGATGCTCCAGTGAGTCCTCATGTCATTAAAATGATGGGTTACATTGATAACCTGGGGAAACTGGAATGTCCTGTCAGCTTAGAGTTGGCCACTGACATCATTATGCAGTCACTGCCGTCTAGTTATGATAAGTTTATCAAAAGCTATATCAAGAATAACTTGACGAAGACGTTGACTGAGCTGCATGGGATGCTCAAAACAGCAGAGCAAGACATCATAAAGGGTAAAAGATTTGAGAAGTCTTGTGTTGACAAGGGTGAAGGCAGGGCCGTCCAGATTTGGAATCAGGATAAGCCTGTGTCATCTTATAAGCCCAAGTCCAGCCCATCTGATGTTAGAAAGTGCTTCTACTGTGATGAGTCAGGGCATTGGAAGAGAGATTGCATTAAATTCTTGGAAGATTCACAAGAGATGAAAGAGATGTATGGTACTTCTTCTTCAGGTATTGTGTTATTACTTCAAGTTCTACGTATGTATTGGATACTAGTTGTGGTACTGATATTTTGGAAATATGCAGGGCCTAAGCAACAGTAGAACGTTGAGGAAAGGACAAGTGGAACTTCATGTCTGGTATGGAGCAATGGTTGCTACATAAGCCGTAGAGATTCTCCACTTGTAGGAGCCTTTCAAGCTTGGTTTTTGAATTAAGTAATTGTTACTATGTACCTGCTTTATGCAGAAATGTCTTTCATTTTCTCGTAAGAATTTGGATGTTTTTCATTCTGATAAAAGACAAGTTTTGCTCTTTTGATCTTAATGAAATATTATATGGTAGCACCCCTTTTGATAAATGGGTTTTATGTCTTAAACCAATATACACCAGAATATAACATAAATACCAAACGGTTTAAGTCTGATGACTTGAACTCGATTTTTCCTTAAGCATAGTCGTTTTGACCACATAGAGTGAAGCGGATTCAGAAGTTCCATTGTTATGGGCTTTAGGCTCATTTGATTATAAATCATTTGAGACATGAATTCTACTTGCTGGGCCAAATGACTAAGGCTTCTTTAGCAGAGCTAAATAAAATGGCCAGAGGCTTATTGGGCCTTACATGTACTGATGTATATGGCCCGATGAGCATTAATGCCAAAGGAAACCTTCAGTACTTCATTAACTTATTGATGGCATCAGTAAGTATGGTTGTGTTCTTTTGATGAGACACGAGTAGGAATCCTTTGAGGAGTTCCAAAATGAAGTATAGAACCGATTTGACAGAAGTATTGAGATCCTCGATTAGATCGCGGAGGAAAATACTTGAGTCAAGAATTGGGTGATCATCTAAGTGAGTGTGAAGTCATATCACAGCTCTTTTCTCCTGGAAAGCCAAATTGGTGTTTCTGAGAGAACGAATCGGACCTTATTAGATATGCTCCGATTAATGATGAGTCACAGGAATCTTCCATCATCCTTTTAAAATACGCTCTAAAATGAATATGTTTACGCAAATTAGTTTTCTATCAGAATCAGTTGAAAGACACCACATTGGATGTGGACTGGGTGATTTCCAAGTATGTTTTTCTGATTAATTGGGATTGCAAGGTTTGTGTAAGACAGTTGTCAACAAACAAACTTGAACCCAAATCTGATAAGGGCTGCTTCGCCGGTTGTCCTAGGGAAACCGAGGCTTAGTACTTTTGCAACCAATCCGAGAACAAAGTTTTGTTGTTCGGAACTCTGTTTTTCCAAGAAGAACAGTGGGAGTAAAAGTACAGCTTGAAGAAATTCGAGAAACACAGGAGGCTGTTCAACCTGTTAAGAGAGAGCAGCGGTTGGATCTACAGAGTGCTGTAGGATCTATACCTGTGGAGCCGGAAGTTTGCTGATCCTAATGGATCCATCACTAAACCGAGGGTGATTCCTCATGACCGATTGTTGTGATCTGTTGATCATTGAAAAATGGCGATCCTGCGAAATTCAAAGAAGCGAAAGGTGTTGGAATTGTGTCCAGTAATCTCGGTACTGTCTCTAGAAAGTAAGAGCATGTCAATGATCAGACATAAGTCATATAATACTGGGGGTCATGATGGCTTGCTAGAGTCCGCTCATGATCTATAAGTCTTGGACTTATTGCCTTTATTATATGATCCCATATGGGTCACACGCCTAAGCTAACAGGAAAATGTGTAGGAACGGTTTAGCAGAAGTACAGTAAAAGTGCTAGGCATTTACTGTACTTAGAGAGAATAAAAGGTTTAGCCACTGTGCATCGATCGATGCATAAGGTGCAACGATCGATGCAGTGCGCAAACACCGACGAGTTAATTGGTATTTGGGCCAAATGGCCCAAACGGAACAGGACGAGTTTTGTGTCATAAAACTCGAGTTTCAGACTGATTAACCCTAATACTTGAGCCGTAAACTCTCTCTCTCTCTGCGCCGAGTTCCCCTGGTGGTCTAGCAGCTGTTTCCTGTGAAAGCGTGTGTGAACCTTTGGAGGATTCATCCCTCGGTGTTTCTCTGATCTCAGACATACCATCTTCTTCCGCTGCAATAACAGGTATAAGGTGAGATCATCATTTGTTTCTATTCTGAGAAGAACCTAGATCGCATGTTTAGGATAATCTGAATCTGGAATTGAATCAGGATTCATCTAAACGTTCCAACAGTGGTATCAGAGCTTTAGGTTCTGGTTTTTCTTGTTTAGATTCATGTTTAGGATTGTTTAAAGAGGTGTTTTTGAATCAATCTACTGATAAGATTAAAACACTTAAGAAACAAGAATTGAATCCTAAACAAACTGTTTAAAAATCGCATGACCAAACTATATTGATTTGGTATGTGATCTAAACTGGTTTTGCATCGACTGAGATCGCATTGCATCGATCGATGCAATGCAAGGATCGATCGTTGCAGTCGCAAGAGATTGACCGCGATCGCATGGATCGTTCAAACGATCGCATGGATCTCACGAGAATCTCTCGGCCAAACCTGATAACCGTTCGTGCACACGTGAGAGCATCGATCGATGCAGGATCGATGAACGATCGTTGCAGGATCGATGCTGTGAGCATCGATCGATGCGGTTAGGGTTTTGGCTCGGTTTAATTTAATTAAAATTGAACGTCTCGGTTTAATAAACAGATTTAATAATTTTATTAAGTCTGGTTAAACCGGGATAAGAAATCCAATGTCGAAAGAAATATTGGATTTAGTGCCTAAACCAGGAATTTCTAATTTGATTTGGTTGGACCAAATAAATTGAGAAATTCTGGTTTAGTAAATAACCGGTTGACAATTGTGGTCATCGTAGTAATTAAAACTTGGTTAGACCAGTTTTAATGAACCAGACCGGTTATGTCAAATAATTGGACAATTGGGTCATGTTAGAGATGTCAATATGGGCTTTGGCCCGCGGGTTCGATCCGAATAGGCCCAATGCGGGGCGGGTTCGGGCTGTATAAAATTGATCCGAAAATCGGCGGGTCACGCGGGTTTGATCCGCACGGATTGCGGGTTGTGCGGTTTGATCCGTCTCGGGTCAGCGGTTTTGCGGGTCAACCCGCTGAAAACAATTGTCTTTCAAGTTCTTGGCCTTCCACAACCTTAAACGTCTACACGAAGCACATGTTTGATGCCAAATCTCTCTTCGGTTCGTATGTACTTTAACATTTCCATGCTACTTAAAAGAAAGATTCTAAACTTGGTTGATTCACGTGGAGCTAGAAAAAAAGCAAAGTTTCGTGACACTCGAGTACGTCTTTCGTGATTTCTTTCTATATATGCACTCGGAAGGGAAGGGTTCATGGGAGGTTCTTTGCTTAGTGAAGGAGTCTCGTACAATATTCTCAAGTGGATGGAGTAAATTGGGAGAGTAACCCTTTATCGATCGGTGACATGTGTACATTCAAGCTCATCCAACACAACGAGTTTCTCATTGAAGATGGATCACTTGCGTAGTAAACTGCGTCTTCTGTTTGAATCATATGAGAAAAAACCGAAGTCCACATCACCATCTACATTATCACGGGAATGTGATCAACAAAATTCCGATGATGAAGAAGAAAAAGGGAGTTTTGCGAATTACGATGTAAGTATTTTTCATTTTGAGTTTATAATAGCATAGTGTTTGATTACTTTTTTTAGGAAATCTATTCGTTAATACACAAGTACATTTTTTTGGTTTTCAGGATTTCTTGCAGTCGCAACTGGTTAAGAGGATTTGAAGCATATGAAAATGGTAAACAAATCCTTATTATAACTTTTACACTTATTTGATTACAACTTTCTTAGGTTCACTAACTTAGTTTAATCACATATGTAGAGGATGAATCTGATGGTGAAGATACGATACTACCATCTTTCCAATCTATTGTCGATGATGAAGATTACGAAGATGAAAGTTGAAGAATCAAGTTCAGTATGCTGTTTTGTGTTTTGGTCTTTGTTCTTTGCTTTCTTTGAATGTTGCTTGGGGATAGTTGATTTTTTTCTTGGTTTTTAGGATTCTCGAATGTTTTGGTTGTTTTTCCAGGATTAATGTTTTGTTGGATTATTGGAGTGTTATTTTCTGATGTTTAAGTTGCCAAGAAACTATTTGGTCGAAAGATTCACAAGAGCCAACTTTGACAGGTCTGTATTTTGTTCTTTCCGGGAATAGTTGCAACATCTTGATATTGTTAACTGTGTCTAGGATAGTCTTGATATAAGTGGTCAGTCTAGGCAAAAGAGAGAAAGTGTTTACTAGAAATTATGCTGGTAGTTCTTAGAATTAATGATCGACGGTGTTTACTACTAGCAAAAACTATAAGCGAAGATATCACAATACACACCTCTAAAAACAACAGTATTTCCATCCATATGTTTCTTCTTCCCTCTTTCAAACAAAGAGAGCATTCCACGGCCACTCTCATCCTGCCCGTATAGAAAGTGAACCGAGTTCATCTCTGGATATTTCCACTTTAACAGACCTTCATGGGTACGGGCAACGTAAGGGTCATCCCAGCCCTGTTAACAGAAAAGCAGATTTCAGATATTTATCTGTCATGGAATACGCACCACCAGTATCAGATGCTCTAGATGACAATAGGGATACGTATTCATAATTCTCAAAGGATATATTGCATCACGAGACATAGCAGACATGGAAAAACAACAAATATCTAAGGCAGCTTGATTTCTCAAATGGTCTACTATGAGGGTAATGGCAGCTGCAGTGTTTTACGATGCTGCAGTGTCGGAGTCCCCACCAATCTTGGACATGTGTATGATAACAACACCACCAATGTCATGATCTAAAAGAGAGAGACATGATCCAAACAAACCTTCATGCCAAAGTCATTTCTATGAACCTGTTTGTGATAACCAAAGTTTCAGTTAGCCAAAAATAGTATGGTCTCTGAAAATTTGTTGTAAGCTAACAAGAAACAAATACCAATATCTACACGAAGAAGCTTCTTCATACTAAGATCAAATTCAAAGTCATCTTCTAATCTGAACAAGTACCTGAATATAGTGTACTAGAGCAGAATTTTTATATAAAATCTTATTGTTATAAATGTTTTTTGATATAAAATCTTCATTAAAACATGAATAAAACTAGAAAAACAGATTTGTAGTCACTTAAACAAATTGCAACTAATTTATATAGGAACCCGCGGGTCAGCCCGCTAATCCGTAAAATATATGCGGGTTGGGCTTGGGCCATATATTTATAAACCGCAGCCCGCGCGGGCCAACCCGCATGATCCGAAAAATAAATAAAACCGCGTTGGGTTGGGCTATTTGGGCGCGGGTTAGCCCGTCTGACATCTCTAGGTCATGTCTTGGACATGGACAAATTCTTGGGCCTCGGGCCAAGAAGTTAAAACAATTGGGCAAATTATTTGAGTCTTTCTTCAGATCAATTTAAAATTTATTTTATAAAATTATAAAGTCGATTTTAAATTAAAGTTTCCGAAATTTTGAAATTAGAAAGTTTCTTAAAATAGAAGTTTCTGAATTTGCGGGTTTTGGATTTTAAGAAATTTCTAAAGTTAGAAAGTTTCCGTTTTTAGAAAGTTTCCAATTTTGGAAAGTTTCCAAAAATAGTAGGTTTCCAAAAATAGAAAGTTTCCCGAAATAGTAATCTTCTATTTTGGGAATGAATTTTAATAAACCTACGAACCTCAAATAATATCAAGCGTTGGATGTCTTGTCCAGGCTATGTCAGCTGTCAAAGCCCATTCAATTGTATTCATGGCCTTACAGTGTGAGGGTGTCTTCTTTTGCGTGGGTAAGACGGTTTGTGATTCATAAATGTCATTGGGAGTCCCAGACATTAATGATTACATGACTGTATAGTCTGGTTTTCTTGACTAGGCCATCGGGAGTCCCGGGCCTTGAGACATCAGAGTGGATTGGGCCTCGGGCCCAGATTCACAACCAAGAGTTATATCACGGATATAATTAGCCGATATAGGGCTTACCGATATAAGCTAAGGTTGGGTGACGGCCAGTGGCCCACTTTAATCTTAGTTATATGTGGATCTTGGAATCATTATATTCTATTGAGGGTAACTGATGTTATTGAATATAATGCATGATTAATCATATTAATTTTAATACGAGATTAATCATTTTGAACATTTAACTAATAACCTTTTTATTTATATATTTCAGATATGACTACTACAAGCACACAAAACACATTCTCGATCCGGTCTGTTCTCGAGAAGGAGAAGCTGACTGGAACGAACTTCCTGACATGGTCAAGGAACTTGAGGCTGGTCCTCAAGCAGGAGAAGAAGGATTATGTCCTTCGAGATCCCCTCCCCGAGAGGCCTCTTGCCAATGCTGCCAGGACTCTGCACAATGCTTGGGAAAAGCATTCGTCAGATGAAAATGATGTCTATTGCCTGATGTTGGTGACAATGACTCCTGAGCTGCAAAAAACAGTTCGAAAGTGTATTGTCTCCCATCGAGATAATGGCAAGCCTGAAATCGCTTTTTCAGGAGCAGGCTAGGACTGAGAGGTTTCAGACAGTTAAGAACCTCTTGGACTGTAAGTTGGCTGCGAATGCGGCAGTGAGTCCTCATGTCTTGAAGATGATGGGTTATCTCGATCATCTTCAGAAACTCGACTGCCCAATCAGCCAGGAACTTGCCTGCGACATCATTCTGCAGTCTTTACCTGCAAGCTATGATCAGTTCATTCTGAACTTTAACATGCATGGCTTGAGTAAGACACTACCTGAGCTTCACGGAATGCTCAAGACTGCAGAGCCCAACTTGAGGAAAACCGCCAAGGACCCCAATGTGCTTATGGTGCAAAAGGACAAGGGGTTTAAGAAATCCTCTGCTAAGGATAAGGGAGCGGCCAAGGCTGTCCAAGTCGCGGACAAGGACACGCCAAAGCCCAAGCCCAAGTCCAAGGCTGGGCCTACTGACATGTGCAGGTTCTGCAAAGAACTCGGGCATTGGAGAAGAGATTGTAAGAAATTCCAGGAAGGTCTAAAGGAATTAAAGAAGAAGACTTTCGAGACTTCTTCATCAGGTATTTTTGTTATAGAAGTTAATACAACTACTTCTGATAATACCTCATGGGTCATGGATACTGGTTGTGGGGCTCATATTTGTACTAATATGCAGGCACTCAGCAACTGTAGAAGGCTGAAGCAAGGACAAGTGGAGCTACGAGTTGGGAATGGAGCGAAAGTTTCAGCACTAGCTGTAGGCA
The DNA here is from genome assembly GCA_030180135.1 of Orychophragmus violaceus. NCBI lineage: Eukaryota > Viridiplantae > Streptophyta > Magnoliopsida > Brassicales > Brassicaceae > Orychophragmus > Orychophragmus violaceus. The sequence goes on from CM058238.1 coordinate 89,923,972, forward strand.
CATACTTGTTGTCTTTACCTTCGGGATTGATTTTAGAACTAAATAATTGTTATTTTGTACCTGCTATAAGCAGAAATATTATTTCAATTTCTTTGTTGGATTTGGAAGGTTATGATTTTTCAGTTAAGAATAAATTATGTTCCTTCAATCGCAACAATTTGTTCTATGGTTCTGCCCCTCTTACGAATGGGCTTTACATACTCGATCAATCCGCGCCAATTTATAACATTAATACAAAACGGTTTAAACCTAATGAGGAAAACCGAACGTTTCTATGGCATTGTCGTTTAGGGCACATCAGCGAGAAACGCATCAAGAGGCTCCATTCGAATGGACTTCTTGGCTCATTTGACTTTGAGTCATGTGAGAAATGCGAATCATGCATGATGGGCAAAATGACACGGGCCCCCTTTAATAAACCTAACGAGAGGGCCAGTGAATTATTGGGCCTGATACACACTGATGTGTGTGGCCCAATGTCCACAAATGCAAGAGGAAACTATCAGTACTTCATTACCTTCACTGATGATTTCAGTAGGTATGGATATGTTTATTTAATGAAACATAAGTCTGAATCTTTTGAGAAGTTCAGAGAATTCCAAAATGAAGTACAGAACCAACTTGGCAAAAGCATTAAGGCTCTTCGGTCCGACCGAGGAGGAGAATACTTAAGCCAGGAATTCAGTGATCATCTGAGAGAGTGTGGGATCGTATCCCAACTCACTCCTCCTGGAACACCTCAATGGAATGGTGTGTCTGAGAGGAGAAATCGGATCTTATTGGATATGGTTCGATCTATGATGAGTCACACAGACCTTCCAATATCCCTTTGGGGATATGCTCTGCTAACAGCAGTGTTCACTCTAAACAGAGCGCCATCAAAAGCAGTAGCAAAGACACCATATGAATTATGGACTGGAGAAGCTCCAGTGCTGTCTTATCTAAGAATTTGGGGTTGTGAAGCCTATGTTAAGAGATTAATCTCAGATAAGCTTACACCAAAATCTGATAAATGCTACTTCATTGGTTATCCACGGGAAACCAAGGCTTATTACTTCTATCTACGTTCCGAGAACAAGATCTTTGTTGCCCGGGATTGTAACTTTCTTGAGAGGGAGTTTCTCTCTAAGAAAGACAGTGGGAGTAAGGTACTGCTTGAAGAAATTCAAGATGAACAGGATACTGCTCAACCTAATGAGGAAGAGCAGCAGGAGGACCTACAAGAAATTGTAGAGCCTGAACCTGTAGTACCTGAAGTTCGAAGATCCGGGAGGATCCGTCACGAACCCGAGAGATATCAAGGATTCCTCGTGACTAACTGTCATGATCTTTTGATCATTGATGGTGATGAACCATCGAACTTCAATCAAGCCATGATGGGCCCAGATTCCTCTAAGTGGCGCAAGGCCACTGATTCCGAAATGGACTCCATGTCGGTCAACCAAGTGTTTTCGTTGGTTGACTTACCCGCTGGTGTAAAAGCCATCGAGTGCAAATGGATCTTCAAAAAGAAGATTGACGTGGATGGAAATGTCCAGATTTATAAAGCCAGGTTGGTGGCAAAAGGTTTCAGACAAGTTCACGGTGTGGACTACGATGAAACCTATTCACCAGTGGCTATGATGAAATCTATTCGGATTCTACTAGCAACTGCAGCTTTTCATGATTATGAAATTTGGCAGATGGACGTGAAAACCGCCTTCCTGAATGGTATTCTGGAAGAGGATGTGTATATGACACAACCTGATGGTTACATAGATCCAAAGAATGCTGGAAAAGTATGCAAGCTTCATAAATCCATTTATGGATTGAAGCAAGCATCGAGGAGCTGGAATCTTCGTTTTGATGAAGCGATCAAGCAATTTGACTTCATCAGAAACGAAGAAGAACAATGCGTGTATAAGAAATCTAGTGGGAGCAAGATTGTATTTCTTATTCTGTATGTCGATGACATACTGCTTCTCGGAAACGACGTTCCAATGCTGAAGTCTGTAAAGGACTGGCTTGGAAGTTGTTTTTCCATGAAAGACATGGGTGAAGCCGCATACGTTCTTGGAATTAGGATCTATCGGGATAGACCTAAGAGGCTGATAGGCTTGTGTCAAGACTCATACATTGACAAAGTCCTACAAAGATTCAGCATGAAAGATTCCAAGAAGGGATACACGCCAATGGTACATGGCACAACGCTGAGCAAGAAGCAGAGCCCCACGTCGGCTGCTGAGCTTGAGCGCATGAAGAATATTCCTTATGCATCTGCAATAGGATCTGTCATGTATGCCATGATCTGTACTCGTCCTGATGTTGCTTATGCATTGAGCATGACGAGCAGATACCAGTCAAATCCAGGTGAAAACCATTGGATTGCCGTAAAGAATATCTTGAAGTATCTAAGACATACTAAGGATAAATTCTTGGTGTACGGTGGAAGTGATGTGCTTAAAGTCAGTGGATTCACGGACGCAAGTTTCCAGACAGACACAGATGATTTCCGGTCACAGTCCGGTTATGTCTTTTGTCTGAATGGCGGTGCAGTAAGTTGGAGAAGCTCCAAGCAGGACACCGTTGCTGATTCCACTACAGAAGCTGAATATATCGCCGCCTCAGAAGCGGCGAAGGAAGCTGTTTGGATACGAAAGTTCATTATGGAACTAGGTGTGATACCAGATGCGGCTGAGCCTCTGGCACTGTTTTGTGACAACAATGGTGCTATAGCTCAGGCAAAGGAACCAAGATCACACCAGAAATCCAAGCATGTTCAAAGAAGATATCACTTGATACGTGACATCGTTAATAGAAAGGAAGTCAAGATCAACCGAGTTCCGACAGATGATAATGTCGCTGATCCGTTGACAAAGCCACTCCCAAGGCCTAAGCTCGAGTTCCTGACTGAAGCTGTAGGCATTAGAAACATTGAAATGTAATCTAAATTTGAGTGGGAGTTTTGTGAGCTTTATTTTAGTTATTTGATATGTTCTTGTAAAACATTATTTTATGTTTTAATGAAATTATTATTTCAAGATTATTTTAACTGTGATGAAATAATCGTTCCAAAATGATATGAAGCATTTTATAGGTCATCGAAGTAAGTGACTTGATCTTGAGTCATCGAAGTCATTTAGCTTGATCATGAGACCCTATATTTGATAGATGCTTTATATCATCCCGTCCCCAGTCGAAGGTTGTTGAAATTGGAACACCAACAACCGTGTGAGACTGGATTGGTACGTGACTTATGACAAAGTCTCAGTGTGTCATAGATGCTCGGCATCAAAGTCAGTACATAGGTGTATGTTGGGAACATACGACCGGACAAGACCCGCTTATAAGAACTCTTCAGGATATTTATATCTGTGTCATAAGAGATTCTTACTACGACTATAGAGTATAGTCCTTAGACCTGAGTTCACATGCATGTGACTGCCCATGGACTGATGTACTTTGATCATTGTCTAACGCTATCGTTCTGCGACAGTTATAAGGACCTTGTTTGGGTACATTATGAAATGAGTAGTTTACAGTGATGGAACAAGATGGGATTTGTCCCTCCAATATAAATGGAGTGAATATCTCTAGGCCAATCGGAGATTTGAATACTGGAAAACGCATGGCCATGCTCAAACGGACTTTCCCGAGTCGTTTGGATTGTCAGTATCAAATCAGAGTCCGATGAACAAGATTAGGCTTTATAAGGATGACACTAATCTTGCCTTATGACTAATCGAGATATTGAGACAAAAGGATTATGAATACAGAGATTCCAGTACAAGTGGGAGATTGTTGGAATTGTGTCCAGTAATCTCGGTACTGTCTCTAGAAAGTAAGAGCATGTCAATGATCAGACATAAGTCATATAATACTGGGGGTCATGATGGCTTGCTAGAGTCCGCTCATGATCTATAAGTCTTGGACTTATTGCCTTTATTATATGATCCCATATGGGTCACACGCCTAAGCTAACAGGAAAATGTGTAGGAACGGTTTAGCAGAAGTACAGTAAAAGTGCTAGGCATTTACTGTACTTAGAGAGAATAAAAGGTTTAGCCACTGTGCATCGATCGATGCATAAGGTGCAACGATCGATGCAGTGCGCAAACACCGACGAGTTAATTGGTATTTGGGCCAAATGGCCCAAACGGAACAGGACGAGTTTTGTGTCATAAAACTCGAGTTTCAGACTGATTAACCCTAATACTTGAGCCGTAAACTCTCTCTCTCTCTGCGCCGAGTTCCCCTGGTGGTCTAGCAGCTGTTTCCTGTGAAAGCGTGTGTGAACCTTTGGAGGATTCATCCCTCGGTGTTTCTCTGATCTCAGACATACCATCTTCTTCCGCTGCAATAACAGGTATAAGGTGAGATCATCATTTGTTTCTATTCTGAGAAGAACCTAGATCGCATGTTTAGGATAATCTGAATCTGGAATTGAATCAGGATTCATCTAAACGTTCCAACAAAAGGTGGGCCCCAACTCCGATAATTAACTAGGAATGTATGTTAGCTTCACTGATCCATTTATGGATTGAAGCAAACGCCTTGGAGTTGGAATCTATGTTCTGTTAAAACGGTCAAAGGCTTTGACTTGAACAGGAACATATAGAAACCGTGCGTTTACAAGTAAACTAATGGGAGCGTAGTTGCAATTCTCACACCGTATACTTAATCTCATAAACGACGTTCTGACGCTAAAGTCTTGTCAAGATTTGGGTCAGGAAGTCAAATTTAACGATGGACATGGGAGAAGCCGCGAAAGTTCTTGGAATAAAGATCCATTGAAATGGATTGGAAAGGCTAATTGGATCGTGTCAGAATCCTTATGTTGATAAGGTCTTGGACAGTTTAAAGGTGCTTGAATCCAAGAATGGCTTCACACCAAAGGTCTTATGGCAACGATCTTAGCAAGATGAAGTGTTTTGGACACTGGCTGGGCTAGTATCTATGAGTGTGATTCCTTTTTTGCTTATGCAATAGAATCCATCATGAATGCCATATTTTGGAATCCCTGGGATCCAGCTGACGCATAAAGCATGACGAGAAGATACCAATTTGTTCCGGTAAAAGTCACTGGACAGTTGTAAGGAATACCCCAAGTGTTTGAGAAACACTAAGGATAGTTCTTGTTCAACTGAGAAAAAATGACGAATCTGTTATGAGTAGTTAGACGGACAAAGATGATTCCCGGTTCCCACCTGGTTATGTCTCTTTGTCTGTGTAGCGGCGCTATCTGTTGGAAAGGTCTCCAAGTAGTGGACCGTAGAATAGTGCTTATTAAAGAATTGCGGTGTGGTTTGTTGGAATGGTTCCAAGAAAGAACACCGCAGCTTCTCTCACAACCTAAGCATGGTTTTCGCACTGTTTCTTTAGGTACTAGATATCTGAAGACGTGGTCTTGATTCTAGTAGGAGTTATGTTAGTTATGATGTTCAAATAAACATGATATGGTCATGTTTATGAAAAAACTGACATCAGCATTATTTTATTATTGGATAATCGAATAATGGTCCCCCAAGTATTTTATGTTCATTTTATAGGTCATCAAGTTGAGGACTTGATCATGAAACCCTATAAGTGAAAAGATAACATAAAATTATGTTTGTCCCTGGTCATAGGTTGTTAAAATGGGACACTAACAACCGTTAAGACCATTATGTGAGGTGACATATGACTATGTTTCATGGAGTCATTGATATGAGTATCAACGTCAGTCACATGGATATATGTTGGTGAACATATAATCGGACATGACCCGCTAATGAGAACTCTACATGATAGTTATATATGTGTCATAAGAGGTTCTCATTACGACTATAGAGTATAGTCCTCAGACCTGAGTTCATCATGTTTTCTAGCATATGAATTGGTGCATTTGACCTTGTCAAACGTCGTTCCGTGACTGGCCGCTATAAAGGCACTGCTTAGGCGTATCATGAAGTATGTGTAGAAACATGGATGGAACAAGAAGGGATTTGTCCCTCCTATATAACAGGAGATAAATATCTCAGGGCCCATCGAAGATTTGATACTGAGAAAAATGCATGGCCGTGCTCAAACGAGGTGATTGTCAGTCGTTTGTTTTATCAGTATAGATCAGGAATTCGATGAATATGATATTGGCTACAATAAGGATGACACAGTTTCTTGTCTTATGCCATATCGAGATATATCGATAAAGGGATTATGGGAATAGATGATTCCAGTACAAGTGGGAGTAAATAAACCGGGTCAAATTAAGTCATTAAACCGAAACGTCAGTTTCGGTCTGCGCCTTGTGTGATCGACACATCAATAGTGTCGATCGACACACCTCTCAAAACTCGAATTCAATGTGTATCCAATGCACACTGACCAGACCATTTGCCAATGATCAATCCCATACAAAGTGTATCCAGCTTGCTTAGGTGTGTGACCATGTAGGTTCACATAATACTAGCAATGAGTTACAACTCATTTGTCATAAGCGGCTTCTAGCAAAACATTATGACCACCTAGTATCACATGAATTGTCCGATCTCGACGATACAACTATCATCAGAGTAAGTACAATATGATTTCAGGACATAATCCCAACACCGTCATGCCCCAACTCTGCATCCTATCCCTTGTGGTCAGCCTTCTATGAGCAACAAGCCATGTCAAGAAGGCGTGTTTTGGTATTCTTCCCTTGAACCAAACCCCTTCGAACCATACTACCTTCTGTCTCGGGGGATTGAGATAATGCCATGTTTTGGAAGTCGAGAACTTGTCCGAAGGAATGGCAGCACCAATCCTCCACTTAAAACAATCTTCCACATCTGAAAAAATCTGAGGCACCGGCATTGTAAGACAATCCTTGAGAAGAACAATGATTGGATTCCTGCTTCTACTCCTTTCTATCCACCACTCATTTTCTTGAACAGCATCCGCAACCACTGAATCAACTGGCATTCCTGTTACGGATGGACCAGAAATCCCTGTGATGTCTATTAATGGACCCAGGCCCGTCCAGTCGTCATACCAGAAGTTGGCCGAGTTACCTGCACCCAATTCACAAAACACAAAAGGCCTCGCCAAAGGACGGAGCTTACATAAACTCTTCCAAATCCAGCTGCCACCCGAAGGTGTACCACTTTCCCAGAAATTCCTCCCTCCGATGAGGTTACGTCGAACCCAAGAAACCCATAAAGATCCACCCGAAGCAAAAAGGAGCCAGATAAGTATAAAAGAATATTGTGGTCTAGTGGCAAGTGTCTTCCTTTCTTACCAAAAGTATTATTGTAATTTTTCATTGTCTTTTCCGATTGCATCTTCTACAAACCTAGATCTCGGTCGTCGTGGACAAATTTATCCAAAATTTCATTTTTTGTGTTTTTTTTCCTTTACATACAAAACATTCAAATCTAACATATATTAATGGGTAATAAAATAGAAAAAAAAAATGAATTATTTTTTTTACAGTTCAATTTTTTTTAACCAAACATAATTTCGATGGTTCTGGGCCGCCCACCATCTCCGGTGATTAATTGGCCGTAGACGATACGTTCTCGAACATGACAACTAAATACACATATATACATACACATTTTTAATATTTAATTTCTTACTAATTTTTCATAGTTTTTATATAAATTTAAAACTAACATTAACAAAAGAAATTATTATCTAAAATCACATATATAAATATAACATATTTTCATGTTAATTATAAAGTTATATATATATATATATATGTGTGTGTGTGTGTTTAAACATCATTATATGTACTTTTTATAAAAACAAGTTATCATTTATATTTATCCAAATTAAAAATTCATATAAATAATATGAATTTACTTTAAAAAATCATATTATCTACAACAATCATATTTTTAATATTTAAATTTCACTTCAAAAATATTTTTCCTGTTTATCACCTTCCTTACTTAAAAAAAATAAAATTATACTTTTTTAATAAAATTATACTTATTTCTAAAATAAAACAAAACAGAATAATATTTAAAACTAATATAAGAAATTACAAATTTTAATATAAACTAAGATTAACAAAATAAAAAACATAACTTCATAAAAAATAAATAAATAATCAACCATTTTGAGAATGAATGAAAACTCAAAAATATTTCCTAATTAATCTAAAAATATTATCAAATAAAAATGGGTAAATAGGAAGTGGATTTGAATCTATATATAATATATTTAATAATTTTGATATAGTGTTAGTTCAAGTTCAGTTTTCTATTAAAAAATCTATGATTAATTTTATACTAAAATTTTATACTAAAATAAATAAAAGTGCCATTAGTTGGTTCAGATTTTGTTTTATTTTAATATATAAATATATGTTTCTCTATGTATAGTTTTTAAAATAATAAAAAGTGAAAGGTCAGTTTTAAGTGTTAAGACTTAAGACTAGTTTGGGTCTTTTGGATTTGAATTGGATTTAATAGGTTCACTTTATTTAAAACTGAACACTTTAACTAGATTTGTTGAAATGCATTAAAAATAGAAAAGAAGAAAACAAAATCTATAAAGGCAGGACCCCCTCTCATTGTCTGCAATATAAAATAAAAAAATATAAACCAAAATGAAAAGGGTGAAAAAGAGAGTCAAAATATATAATATCAACATGCAAGTGTGAAGAGAGAGAGAGCCTTCTTCTTCTCATCAGCTACCCCAACATTAGGGTTTCACATCTTCATCTTCTCCCCATAACTCTCTCAGTCTGAAAGAAATAAGAAAGAGAGAGAAAAAAGAAAGGAAACCTTTAATTTTAAGAGAGAGAGAGACTGAGAACGAAGAGCAAAGGAGTTAGAGAGTATTTAAGACCGCTTTCGTTCTCTTTCTCTCTCCTCCATTTCAGTAATAATCTCCCTTAATTTTCTTCTTCTTCCTTAATTATCATCATCATTTTTCGTTTCCCTCTTTCGTTTTCCTGTGATTTAGCTTTCTCGATCCTTTTTTTCCGTGAAAAATCTCCATCTTGATGAACTTCGATAGTCTCTTCGACAGTACGACCGGTGGTGGCCCCACTGGACCTGGAATACTCTCCGGTTTAACTTATGGCAACAACACCACCACCGCATCTACCGTAATACCCGGCGGTGTTATGGCTCAAGTGGGGCCAGCGAGCCTCTTCTCTCCTCTTATCAATACGAAATCTGTTTACTCCTCTTCTGACCTCTCTCTAGCGCTCGTACGACGCCGTATCCTCTACTATGTATGTGTGTATATATAGAAGAAAAAACCTAATTTTTTTTATTCGGACAGGAGCAACCGGAGAGAGGAACAAACCGTGGAGAAGCATCGATGAGGAACAGTCACGGAGGAGGCGATAATTTCGATGGGATTGGGAACAGAAGAAGCCGAGAAGAAGAGCATGAGAGCAGATCTGGTAGTGATAACGTCGAAGGAATCTCCGGTGAAGATCAAGACGCTGACGACAAACCTCCGAAGAAAAAACGTTACCACCGACACACTCCTCAACAAATCCAAGAACTCGAATCGTAACTCTTCGATCCAAATTCATGTTATTATTATTATATCTTTCGTTAGATATGATTAATTAATTCCTGAGTTTGTCTTTGGTTTGGGTTTCAGCATGTTCAAAGAGTGTCCACATCCAGACGAGAAACAACGACTTGAACTAAGTAAGAGACTTAGCCTAGAGACAAGACAAGTCAAGTTCTGGTTCCAGAATCGTCGGACACAGATGAAGGTTTCTTTTTTTAATTGGGATTATCCCAAAATCACATCTTTTTGTTTTCAAGAATTTTTAATTAATCAAAACGTTCGCAGACTCAAATAGAGCGGCACGAGAACGCATTGTTGAGACAAGAGAACGATAAGCTAAGAGCTGAGAACATGTCTATTCGCGAAGCAATGAGGAATCCAAGCTGCACCAACTGTGGTGGACCAGCCATGCTCGGCGATATCTCACTCGAGGAACATCATCTCCGTATCGACAACGCTCGCTTAAAAGACGAACTTGATCGCGTCTGTAACCTCACCGGTAAATTCCTCGGCCACCACAACCAAAATCACAGCTCTTCTCTAGAACTCGCCGTCGGCACCAACAATGGCGGAAACTTCGCTTTCCCTCTTGATTTCGGCGGTGGCGGTTGCTTACCACCGCCGCCGCAGCAGCATCAGCAGCCGACGGTGATTAATGGGATTGATCAGAGATCAGTTTTGTTGGAGCTGGCATTAACCGCCATGGATGAGCTAGTGAAGCTCGCTCAGAGTAAAGAACCGTTATGGGTCAAAAGCTTAGACGGAGAGAGAGATGAGCTTAACCAAGAGGAGTACATGAGAACATTCTCGTCTACAAAACCAAACGGTTTAGTTACCGAAGCATCTAGAACATCCGGTACGGTCATCATCAATAGCCTAGCGCTCGTCGAGACGTTAATGGACTCGGTATGTTTTCAAGTTTTTCTTTTTTTTATTTACAAAAATGTATTTTCTCTCTCTTCTCGTAATCTTATTGTAGTTTATTTAACAGAATCGATGGACGGAGATGTTTCCGTGTAACGTTGCAAGAGCCACAACCACCGACGTTATCTCCGGCGGAATGGCCGGAACAAGGAACGGTGCACTTCAACTGGTAAAACAAAACACTCTTAGATCACATTCCGGTTTAGTCACGGTTCAATATTTGGTTTCGTTAAATTACGATCGGATTTTTACTACAGATGAATGCGGAGCTACAAGTTTTGTCTCCGTTGGTTCCGGTCCGCAACGTGAATTTTCTCCGGTTCTGCAAACAGCACGCGGAAGGCGTGTGGGCAGTGGGGGACGTTTCATTTGATACCGTCCGGGAAAACTCCGGTGGTTCTGCGGTCATAATCCGGCGATTACCATCAGGCTGCGTAGTGCAAGATATGTCCAATGGATACTCAAAGGTAACTTTTTAAACGCAAAGCGTTACATAAATATAATTAATTACAAAACACATTTAGAATCTTTTTCTAAAAAAATGTTTTATTATTGGGGGTTTGAAAAATTCGATTAAAAATTAAGAAATTAGAATCTCTAGGTTTTTAATTGGGTGATCACTAGACGAAGAAGCTCATGGATCAATGAGTCTTGTTTTTTAGCCACTACTCGCTGCACCCACTTCACTGTCACTCTCAATTTCTTTTTAAATCTTACCTCTCCAAATTTCTCTAAACAATTCTTATACTTGCACAATTTATTTTCAAAATTTTCTTTTATATTAAAACTTTTTAACTAAAATTGTTTTCTGGGTTTGCTTCTCAGATGTTATTATAATTGAATAGTTGAATAATAATAAAAGAATAGTTTAATAGTATGATTATGTCAGAATAGAAAGAAAAAAAAATCATTGAATATGCTTTTTCCTTGCATCGAATTTTGATCCCCGAACCTTCCGATATTGCTGAAACTGTATGGATCCGGATGCTTCTCTCTCTGTCGGATTCTCTGGATTAGATTTCAAGTTTTGGACAACTGGGTCTGTCTTCAGTATCGAAATCCCTTCTTATATTTATTTATTCGCTCTCTATTCAATGAAGCATCTGTCCAAAATTACTTTGTGCGCATTTTGGAAAGAACACATCTAATTTCATATTTCATATGCATGTACAAAGAAAAGCCTTCTAATCATCGTTTAAATAAATCTAATTTCATATTTCTATACCAATCTTCTATGCTGCCTCGTATATCCCGTCTCTATCACCTGTAATATACATTTATTTCAGCTGTATTATTTTCTTGAATTTTATCTTCTTCTTTTTAGTTCAAAAAAAATACGAATAATAGATTATTTGTGGTTGGTTTGCTTGTTGATATACTAAACCTGGATTTGGTTTATGGTTTGTGCAGGTCACGTGGGTGGAGCATGCAGAATACGACGAGAACCAAATCCACCACTTGTACCGGCCATTGCTTCGGTCAGGTCTTGGTTTTGGCTCTCAAAGATGGGTCGCTACACTTCAGAGACAATGCGAGTGTCTTGCCATCCTCATGTCCTCCTCCGTTACACCACCCGACAACTCATGTCCGTTTCTTAATTACGCACTTCTCAATATACACATATACATATGCTTTTGAACATATATATAATCGATCTGTGGTTAACAAAATTAATAAACAGCTATAACGCCTGGTGGTCGGAAAAGCATGCTAAAATTAGCTCAACGTATGACGTTCAACTTCTACTCGGGCATCTCTGCGCCCTCTGTCCACAGTTGGAGTAAGCTCACTGTCGGAAATGTCGATCCGGACGTTCGAGTTATGACCCGTAAGAGTGTAGACGATCCGAGTGAGGCTCCGGGTATTGTTCTGAGTGCTGCCACGTCTGTTTGGGTGCCGGCTTCGCTACAACGTGTGTTTGACTTCTTGCGGAACGAACGGATGAGATGCGAATGGGATATTCTATCTAACGGTGGTCCCATGCAGGAGATGGCCCACATCGCCAAAGGTCAAGATCAAGGCAACTCCGTTTCTCTGCTCCGCTCCAACGTAAGTTTTTTCCCCCAAATTACACTCTCCCGGTTAAATATTTGACCGGTACATAGATCTTGGTTTAGTAATTGAATGGCATATTAGATAATAAAATAGAATTTCCGGGTAACAGATATGGTACAGCGTTTGTTCGGTATGTGTGGAATTGGTTGGTGTGGGGAATTTGGATTAGGTGATAGTGACGTTTTTGTCCCTGAATGTGTGGTGAGTATGACGGACAAAGGACTCGATTGGGAAAGGACAATTTAGGAATTTGGATTGTATCATAAGTCATAAGACACAATAATAATTTTAATGTTTTTATATTCAGGAGTAGAAAACAAAAGTGTCACATCTTTTGTAAGGGTTTGCAAAGTCAAAATTAATTAATAGGACAGTCTTGACCTTTACTTGTTGGTCTGTATTTTTGACTTTTCACTTCTTTCTTACCCTTCTCACACTGAAGCGTTACTGTTTTGTTCAGAGTGGCATTGTCTCGTAATTTAACGCTCGCCCTAAGGTTATTTTGTTTAATTCGATATTTTTCTTTTGGCAGCCAATGAACGCGAATCAGAGCAGTATGCTAATTCTTCAGGAAACATGCATAGACGCATCTGGAGCGCTCGTAGTGTACGCGCCTGTTGATATTCCAGCCATGCATGTTGTCATGAACGGTGGAGATTCATCTTACGTGGCTCTCCTTCCTTCTGGTTTCGCTGTTCTCCCTGACGGAGGCTTTGATGGCTCCGGAGACGGTGAGCAGAGACCGGTCGGTGGAGGGTCACTCTTGACGGTGGCGTTTCAAATCCTTGTTAACAATCTCCCAACGTCAAAACTCACGGTTGAGTCGGTGGAGACGGTCAATAACCTAATATCATGCACCGTTCAGAAGATTCGAGCCGCTCTTCAGTGCGAAAGCTAAGCGTCAAGCGGCTCGTGTGTGTTTGATGTCTCTATTGAATTGTGAATTTAACTTATATATCTGTGTGCTTTGGTTATTTTTAGCTAAGTTTGGGAGGGGGTGTCGAGTCAAGAACGAACCGCGCTGGTGGCGAAGTCCAACTCCTTTGTCACCGTGTTGGGACCACGTCGGGTTGGGTCTGATCACGGTGGAGGAGTTGGTGGTTCGGGTATTGACTATGGTTGGAAACCCCCCCTTTTTATCCTTTTTTGTTTGATTTGTTATTTTATATATCTTGTAAACTCATGTAGCGAGTTGTGAGCCACACGCGCCGTCGGATGCGGGTGTGTTATGTGGTTTTGCTAACGCGGACTGGGTTATGTGCTTGGACTTTGGATGGATCTGGTCCGTTTGTGTCTCGTGGTGTGCATTAAATGTGTTTGCAGGCAATATTCATTTAATGCTATGTTTTTTTTTGTTTTTGCCCGTGTGGCTCCTTCCTTTGCATGATGGGAGTTTACGTATTCCGCCATCTTCGTTCCACCACGTCACTCCATGACAGACTGGTGCCAGAACCAGACGTTACGGCGTCGTTTTCTTCGTTATGTCTTTTTATTTTTATGTTCCTCCTCGTTCTGTTGTGTTGCTTTAAAAAAGTAAACAAGGAATTGATGGTGTGAACTTGATCAGGATAGATATGCTTATGGGCCTTTTATAAGTCCACTAGCAGTTAATGGGCTGCTCTACCGTGTCTGTCAATATCAATACCAGTTTCTTTTTTTATAATAACAAGACCCATGATATAATGTTGGACCGCTATATTTTATTTCATACGCTAATTATCTGTTTCGAGCCTTTATAAAAGGCCCAAGTATTTACGGTTTTGATAAATTTGAACAAGGGATCTGTGCAAAACTGTCAACTGTGTGAGATGCAAAACAGCTATGATTCCTTAATTTAACTAACTAGGTAAAGCTAGCAAACTATTATTATTTCATCTATTATTATTTCATAAAGTACCTCAATCTCTTAATTGAATTTAAAACTAATTATAAAACTCTTACTAAACTAGAAACATTTCATATGTTTAAGCGTCTTGTTAACTCCAATTTAGAATACGGCCTCGTATGGTAATGTTTAGAGTTGAGTTAATTTTATTCTTTCTTTTTTTTTTGTCAACGAGTTAATTTTATTCGAATTGTGAAGATATAAAAGTCTAAAAACAGTGGTAACAATAAAAAAATTACTAGGGAAAGAAAGAGAGGAGGAGGTAGTGGGAGTAGTCAAAGGTTGGTCAAATGATCCACACCCGCATATTCCGCGTGCCTAGATGGATGCCATCATTCATTTTATTTTTAGTTTTTACCCATCCCTGGGATTCGTAAATAACACAGCAATATAAGGTTATTTTGGTAAACATAAGTGGTCGAAATGAGGCGGATTTATCCTAAACCGTCAGATGAGTTGCTGCGATGAATCAACGGTGAGCAGTGAAGGTTTGACCAAAAAGAGTAGAGAGAGAGATAGAGAGAGAACGAGGGTGGCATGATTGGTTTTCTCCACGAGAGAGAGAGAGAGAAGCAAAAGATTCCCACCTGGTTGGGTCGTTGAGAGAGAAAGCACAGAAGGAAGGTCGGCAGATTTTCCGATTTTTGAAGATTCGCTCTGTTCTTCACGGTGGAGGACAAGAGGAGATAGAGAGACGGATTCGATTTTGAATTTCTGAATCTGTTAATTCATTTTTCTCTCTCCACATGATGAACATGTGGTGAAGTTTTTTTTCCGGGAAATTTAGGGTTTCGACTTCGTTTTTGTTGGTGGTGGCAAAGCCAAGATGAACGTGATGCGTCGTCTCAAGAGCATTGCTTCGGGTCGGACCTCCATTTCTTCGGATCCTGTGAGTAGGAATTTTTGTTCGTTTGTTTCTTCTTCCTTGTGTCCTTCGAAGATTTAATATTTCTGATTGCTGGAAAATGTCTTTCTCATTTCTCTCGGATTGAGTTGGGATTGATAGTATTGTTACAAGTCAAAATTATGGTTTTTGAGATCTGAATTTAGACATGGTAAATTACATAGTGCTTTTTGGAGAAGTAGATGCGTATGTTATCTCTGCGTTTTTCTATAGCTTATTGTGGATGAGACTAGTACTGTGCTCTTTATATTGATGAAAACAATCTAACTATGTTGACCTGACCATCTTTTTAGGGTGGGGACTATGGGCTCAAGAGAGCGAAGCTGGATCAAGACAACGACAACTTATGTGCTAGTGATCCCATGCAGGTTGACCAAAATACTTCCTCTTTTGAGATGAATAATACAGACATGGTTTCACAAGACTGTGTTGCCGGAACCTCAAATGTGCCTGCTGCGACAGAAAAATCCCTGGATGATCAGCTTCCGGAAGTTATGATCGAAATGAGAATCAGAGACGACCGAAATGCCAACCGCGAGGACAAGGTGAGTTGTTTCTAGTTATACAAATCATCCTTCATCTCCATTACCCACTACTTAAATCTCCCTTGGCTCAGGATATGGAACCAACTGTTGTAAATGGCAGTGGCACTGAAACCGGCCAAGTTATTACAACGACAGTCGGAGGTAGAGATGGAAAGCCAAAGCAGGTGATTCAACTAACTTTTGCTGATTACCTGTTTGGTTTTATGAAAAGCTCTTAATCATGATATTCATTTCGTTTATATGAATAAATATATTCTTTATTTACATCTGTTGATTCTGTTGGGCGTATCCTTACTTTATTTTTTCGTTATATGGTTTCAGACAATCTCATACATGGCCCAGAGAGTGGTTGGAACAGGCTCATTCGGAGTTGTGTTCCAGGTAGGTGGAAACCCTTAGCATCAGCAAATATTAATCCTTGTTAACTTTTGTCGTTACATAATTTGACTGGCTGTCTGTTTTTTTGGATAGGCCAAATGTTTGGAAACGGGTGAACAAGTTGCAATCAAGAAGGTTCTGCAGGATAAAAGATACAAGAATAGAGAACTTCAGATAATGCGCTTGCAAGACCATCCCAATGTTGTGCGGCTAAGGCATTCTTTCTTTTCAACAACTGACAAGGATGAGCTGTATCTTAACCTTGTCCTTGAGTTTGTTCCTGAAACTGTATACAGAGCATCAAAGCACTATACTAAAATGAATCAGCATATGCCAATTATCTTTGTTCAGCTCTACACCTATCAGGTGAGATATTTATGCTCTCCAGTTGATCGTTTTTTAGTTATCTGTAGCATGAAGCTTCCAATATATGGAAATCCTTTACTTACGCCTGCGTTCGCCTTGTTCTTTCTGTTGCTTTTGTCATATCAGATCTGCCGTGCGCTGAACTACTTGCATCGTGTGGTTGGGGTATGTCATCGTGACATCAAGCCACAAAACCTACTGGTATAGTGTGAATTCTTTTGACTAGGAATTTTTTTTTTTTTAACTTCCAATAACGTTCAAAAGTTAAACCATATGAACGGATAATACCCTGATTCTCTTATCATGTGTTCTTGTAGGTCAATCCTCAAACCCATCAATTAAAAATATGTGATTTTGGAAGCGCAAAGATGCTGGTATGTTATTTCTTGTTTGAAGTGTTCTTTGGAGGTGGGTTGGCATTTGAAAAATGATGGCTAACACACTGGTGCATCTTCAGGTGCCAGGTGAACCGAACATATCCTATATATGCTCACGGTACTACAGAGCCCCAGAACTTATATTCGGGGCAACAGAGTATACCAATGCCATTGACATGTGGTCTGGTGGTTGTGTTATGGCAGAGCTTTTACTCGGCCAAGTGAGTATTATAAATTTTAAAGTTTGGGTTATGATTGGTTGATTGATTACATCTTCTAACTTCCAAATCACATTCAATCCGATTTAACTGTCCGTATTCTACCTGTAGCCACTGTTTCCCGGGGAAAGTGGCATTGATCAGCTGGTGGAGATTATCAAGGTACTTATTATGATCCCTCGTGTTTGTCCGTCTGTTTTTTATAATTCCATGTTTCCTATCCTACTCATCTGTACGTCTACCAGATTCTTGGTACGCCGACGAGAGAAGAAATACGGTGTATGAATCCCAATTACACAGAGTTCAAGTTTCCCCAAATTAAAGCTCACCCGTGGCACAAGGTTTGTAAACTAAATTTAGGTGCCTCTCGGGTACATGTACATGTTGAAATGAAATCTAATGTGTAGCACAAAACTCTTCAGATTTTCCACAAGCGAATGCCACCTGAAGCAGTAGACCTCGTCTCAAGACTCCTCCAGTATTCACCAAACCTTCGTTGCACTGCAGTAAGACTTAATCCTTTTAGACACCACAAAACTATATAGCCTAACCAACATCCTTGGCTGATTTAGAGTTTTCTGATTCAAACCAAACCTTTCTTCCATCTGTTGTGTAGTTGGAAGCTTGTGCACACCCCTTCTTTGATGACTTACGGGACCCGAATCTTTCACTGCCAAATGGAAGAGCACTGCCACCCTTGTTTAACTTCACTGCCCAAGGTCAGCCCATGAATTATCTTTACCTCGTCTTTCTCCTTACAAAAATTGTGAAGTAACCATTATTAGGCAACTTTGTCGGAATCACAATCATATTACTCTGGCCAATGAGAAATATGTGAAATGATAAATACAAATACAGATGGGTTGAGACTACATTCTGTTCTGTCTCATTGATTTGTATTTTGACTGTACAGAACTTGCGGGTGCATCAACAGAGCTGCGACAGCGTCTAATTCCAGCGCATTGCCAGGGAACGGGAAGTAGCTCTTAGGATCATTCAGTGTTTCCAAATTCAGCTTCCCCTCTCTTGCTGCAGTGTGTACATTAATTTTGAACCACTTGTGCTTCCAAGCGTTGTCGTCGTCGGAGGAGGAGAGTCTGGAAATCTGAATGCCGGTGACCCGAGGCGATGTGAAATAATTGTGTTCAAAGAGCTTCTTCTGCTGGCTTTTCTCTCAATTTGCTGCCTCTACTTTCTTCCACTCCCACTTTCATTTTTTTCCACAAATCTGACCCGGTTACAATATTTGATGTATCATTTTTTTTGAATGTTTGTAATCCACATGATTATGTCCCTTGCCATAATATCGCAAGCTTGTGTTCGAATAAGATTCAGTTCTCTGCTCCAACCTTAATTGGTTTATTTTGGTTGAACAAACGATTTTCCTTTTGCAAAACTCTAGAGCATTTGGTATAGTAACGAACCCTGCCCAAAGTTCCTGGAGACGTGACCACAAAACAATAGCCTGAAAAGACTTTTATCTCTCCGGTAGCCTCTGTTTCTTCCGTCTGTCCATGTGCACGTCACGTTTCACACGACGATTTACGTGCTTGCGTCGCCTACGCTGCTTTCTGCTTATGAATATTATTATCTTTATCATGGGCTGGCTGAAGCTGGTGGTAGTAGTGGTCACGTTCAAGCATCTTCGGCAAAACGTTGTCCTTTTCGCCGTGATGGTGCTTGTGTCTCTAGGTGTCCAACGGTAGTGGTTATGGCCTATGGGGTTTAACAAAGATGATGGTCAGGATGTTGATACAAGATATTTTTAATTGATGAGAAGATTAGTAGGTCTCAATTTGAGAAGTCGGTTCAGGTTACCCGCATATAACAATGGGAGAAACATTTTTTTTTTTGTCAACAACATACAAAATATAATCTATCTCTTTATAGTTTAAATTGGTGGCTCCGAACCAGAATGAAAACTCAGTAATGTTCTTAGCCGAGCATTCCGTGCTAGCTTATCTGCCATCAAATTTCGCATGCGAGATATGTGTTTGAGATCAAATATTGTAACGTACACCTTCCTTCTGTCATACTCTTCTAAGTAACGAAAAAGCTGGCCATTTTTCTGGTTCCGACACTATCTTAACCAATTCTGATGGCAGAATACATTTTTAATAAAAGGAGTTTTTTGGATTTTTTATAAGATAGCAAACAATAAGAACATCTGCATTGGTGAGTTTTTCATGAGAGTTTCTCACTAATAAAAACAATAATAAAGTAATTAATAAAATTATTTAATTAAGAGGGTTTCTCAAAAAAATGATGAGAGCTTTTTTGATATGTATAAAAAAATCTTGTGAAAAACTATGGATGAAAATATTCTAAGAGATTAAATAGTTTTTACCGGGAGGATTTTATATTGTGTATAATTTCTTAGATGTGAAAACCATTAAGTCTAAGTGTGTAACTGGTAACTACTTTAGGAATAAAATGAACTATAAGAAAAAAAATGAAATGAACTATATTGAATAAAATAGAAGGAATTAATTTTCTTTTTTGTTACTTGACAAATTTGATATGGAATATATTTGTTCATTAATTCTCTTTAAAAATAAAGAACGGTAAGGAATGAAGAGAAATTATATGTAACAAATATTCCTTGCAAATGATAAAAAAAAAGTAGGAATGAAAGGGAAAGTAATGTTCCTTCTCATTCATTTCCCAAATTGTGGTCACCATTCCAAGCTTAAGTTGTGTCTTGAATTTATTAAAAATTGTTTGAGATGAAATTTGTAAATGAAATTAAAAATGGCTGTAATAGTCATTTTATTACTAAAACAACTTTGGAAAGTTTTTATGGTAGAAACAATCTTTGTATCCATAATACCATTTCAGAACGAGTATTAAAACTGATATTACGAAAATATCATTAATAAATTTTTTAAGTTAACTAGATTCTGAAAGAATTATATCAAACTAAGTCTACTACTCACTCTCATAGTAAATTTATTGTGTATGGTATAAACTAAATAATTGGATTGCATTTCTATTCAGAGGATTGTAAACTTATATTGTTTCGTAGATATATTTTCGGAATTTGTAGATTTATTTGATGACCGGTAAACTTATTTTAAGTTGTCGTAGACTTTATGAACTAATATAGATATGTTGTATATATTGTCGAGTTATTATACATAACAACAAATTTGTTTGAAAAACGACCGGTTTATAGACTTGTTTTGTAGATTTGTTAACCGGTTGGTAGATTTAAATTATACAGTAGTAGATTTATTATTTAGTGATTCCATACTTGATCTTGGAGTTCAGTGGTAGATTTTTTAGGGAAGATGAAGACATTGAGGCGGAGGTAGATACATTATGTGTGATCGTAGATTTATATTGCCATAGAAACTAAAGCTAAAGCTTAATCGGATAATTAAGATAAAGATATGAAATATTTGAAAGTGTGACTAATCAAAAACTATCTTGAGATCCAAGTTTTTCTAATTAAAAAATAAAATATTTAGAAAAAGAAGATGGTAGACGTGGCTGAAAGGGAGACAACAAGAGAAGTATACATTGAATCATTCTTATGGTTCAATGATTCACGTGTAAAATTTAGCAAAGGAAGAGAGGAATTGAACATCTCCCATTTCTTGGAGGGCTACGTGTGTTAAGGAGGATGTGGCAAGGAGATACTAGTTTTGTGATGCTATAAAATGGATGCTCTTCCATCTCATTTTAATCATCAACGTGAACAAAAAGAAGAAGAAGAAGAAGAAGAAGAGTGTAAGGAGGAGGAAGAAGAAGAAGCCGGAGGAGAACCGGAGGATAGAGAAGAGGAGATAACCGGAGGAGAGAGAGAGAGAAGAAGAAGGAGGAAGCGTGAGAAGAAGAAGAAGAAGAGAGGAAGGAGAAAGCGTGAGAAGAAGAAGAGAGAGAAGGAGGAAAACCGGAGGGGAGAGAGAGATGGAGGAGAGCCAGAGGAGAGAGAGAGAGAAAGGAGAGAGAAAGAAGGAGAGAAAGAGAAGATATAAAGTGAGGTTAAAGAGAGATAAGAGATGTGATGGTGACATAGGAACGGTGAAATATTTTCTAAGCGGAGATTTTCAACGTTCATCCCACATACTGACTTTCTCTTATAGCGGTTGTCGTATATGTCGCATGAGGATGGTCCGGAGTTTCGTGTGAATGAAAGATCACTAGGGTCAGGGCTCAGGTCAAGTTCGGGTCAAGCAAGTCAACGGTTCATGCAAGGTTTGGGTTAGCATCGGGTTCGTGTCAGGTCTCGTGAGTTCTGTCAATCCATCCATACGTCGTCATGGTAACACTTTGAGTCGGC
Organism: Orychophragmus violaceus; assembly: GCA_030180135.1. Lineage (NCBI taxonomy): Eukaryota > Viridiplantae > Streptophyta > Magnoliopsida > Brassicales > Brassicaceae > Orychophragmus > Orychophragmus violaceus. Next base: position 89,945,392 of record CM058238.1, read on the forward strand.
TACATTGTTTGTTGCATATAGATTAAAGGCATATAGACCTTGAATTCATCAACCGTAGATTTAGGTTGCATACCTCGATGATTAAATTGATTAGAACGGGTAGGTTGATTAATAACTTGGTTAACTAATTAAATGGTAAGGTTAAAGAGATGCATGCTGATATGAGACGCGGTCGGGTGGTCGAGAGTGGGACGATGGGATGGGCGAGCGTGGTCGAGCGGGAGATGGTCGGGTGGTACGGTGGTCGGACGTGGATCGATGGGACGAAGGAAGTTGGCCGATGGCGCTCTCTTCCTGGTCGGTGGATGGTTTAATGGATTTGTGAGGTTTAGAACATGAACAATAGCACTTTGAGTAACACAATCAAGAAAGCTCAAGCAAGAAGAGATCTAGTCTCCAAGGGATAGCCGCACAAGGAGGAAAATATCAAGACAACCTTAGGGTTTCTTATTGCTAAAAACTTACTTGTCTTTCATTAAACCAAAGAGAGAGTTTAAATAAACAACATGGGCCAAAACAACGGGCCAGTCGAAATGTTTTAAAACAAAAGAGAAATAAAACTTAAACAGAAAAAGAGTTTCTGGACGAATGAGATAGGGCCGGCCTGTCTCTCTAATTGAAGGGCCTCAGATCACCTCGTTAAAACCTTGTGAAGAAAACCCATTTGGGAAAAAACCTCACAAGGAAAAAAGAGTATGATCGTTGGTCCAGAGGCAGACCGGTCTAGGACTCGTCTGACTCGATGCTGAAGATCATGGTCGGTCCGATCGTCTTGAGTAGGGGCCATGGAATGGTCGGGTCGAATGGGTCGCCAGCTTCAGTCTGGATCATCTTGTAGGCCATCTGGATCAAGACAGGTTGATCTTGGTCGAGCTGGCCTAGTTGGGCCGTGATGTCTTCTAGGCTCGTCCTAGAAATCAGCTGCTTCATGGCTTTATTGAACTCATCTCGTACCTGCCTCTATCATGAACGTGTCCTTGGTACGTCCCACATGGTGGGGAACTGGTCGACCAGTCTCATGGTCGAGCCCGGTCTGTCCCGCTCGTCTTGCTCGTCCAGCTCAGGGCCGATGTCCTCATCATTCCCTCCCTCTTGAAGAGGTTCTAGCCTCAGAACGGTATCACCTGCACAACAGGGAGATAAATCAGAAATATTAAAACTCGACGATATGCTAATCTCACCTGGGAGTTCCAATTGGTAGGCGTTGTCGTTGATCTTCCTTAGAACCCGGAATGGTCCATCTCCACGTGGGGCTAGCTTGGATCTCCTCTTTTTTTTTGGAACCGTTCAGTTCGCATGTGGACCCAAATCCAATCGCCTGGATGGATGTCGACCTCCTTCCTGTGCTTGTCGGCTTGCTTCTTGTATTGGGCAATCCTCTTCTCGATGTTCTCCTTGGTCGTCTGGTGCAGCTTGGAAATGACCTCGGCCTTGCGTTCTCCGTCCAGATTGATAAACTCCAGTGCCGACAGTTGTTTCGGGTCAAGTGGCGTATCTGGCTTAAACCCATAAACAACCTCAAAAGGAGATATCTTATGTTGGGAATGTCCTGAAATCACACTTTTAAGCACTCTAGAGATAGTTGTATTGTCGAGATTAGACATTCATACAATACTAGATGGTCATAATGTTTTGCTAGAAACCACTTGTGATATGTGAATTGTGAACTCATTACTAGTATTATATGAACCTACAGGGTCACACACCTAAGCGAACTGGATGTACTTCATGTGGGAATAATCATTAAAGTAATGATCAAGTTAATGTGTGTTTGATGCACATTAATATACGAGTTTTGAGAGTGTGTCGATCGACACAAGTGTTGTGTCGATCGATGCAAGTGTTGTGTCGATCGATGCAAGGCGCATATCGAAACATTGGTTTCGATTTAATGACTTAATTAATTTCAGTTCGGTCCAGTGATTAATTAGGTTTTCCCAGGTTTATATATATATGATATAAGCACGACCTGGAGGATAAGTTTCAAGCCTAATCGCAGCCACCTCTTAGAAACAGACGTATCCCAGAGAGATCCGATCTCCCGACACTAGCATCCCGGCGGATTCCAGTTTGTGTGTGTGTGGATACCAGTAGAGGCGCAGCACTTGAGGCGCTTGGGAATCTCGAATATCTGATAATCTTCCGCTGCTAAACTCCAGGTAATTCGAGATCTGATGTAGATTCAATATACCTAGACCCTGGATCCTAGGCTTGGAATTATACCTAGGGTTGCTAATCCTGATTAGAACTGCTAGAAATTCCTTCAGTGGTATAAGAGCCTTAGGGTTTCTTCTATTGAATCCTGTAGCATGTTGATTAGATTAGTTGAATCTGGATCACTGTATATTTGATATGCATGCTAAAATTGAGTTTTTGATCAAATAATCTCGGCTAGGGTTTTTTGTTCGAAAACGTTTTAGGGTTTTTCGCATGGTGTCGATCGATGCCAATCCGGCGTCGATCGACACAGGGCGAAAACCCGAATAAAACTTAGGTTTCGCCTAGTGACGATCGACACAAGAGTTGTGTCGGTCGACACAAACCTCGCGAAATTGATGAATCGGTTCAATTGGATTGGACCGGTTATCGAGCTTGATTGATAATGGTTAAACGCTAAGAACGGTTTATTGCGAACGAGGTTGGTTTTCATTCAATATATCAAACCCTAGATCCAGTGGGATCCAACAGTGGTATCAGAGCGTGTTAGGGTTTAGCTATTGAATTTGGTAAAATTAATTCGAAACTTGATGTTGTTGGATTGAATTTTGCCTGTTAAAATCGTTTTATTGAATGTTAATCTCGGATTTTGTTCATGTTGAAAACGATGATTCTGTTGATATCGCACTGTGTCGATCGACACAAAGCGTGTGTCGGTCGACACGCCGCGAAACAAAAACGTAACATTTTAAGTTTGCCGCAGGGTGTCGATCGACACAAAGCGTGTGTCGGTCGACACAGAGCGAAAACTCGCAATAAATTTTAGGGTTTGTCGCAAAGTATAGATCGACACAAAGCGTGTGTCGATCGACACAAGGCGAAAATCCGCAAATAATTTTAGGGTTTCGATCTGAGATCGAGTACCCGTATTCCTGCTGTGTCGATCGACACACTGGGTGTGTCGGTCGACACAGGCAATGCAATTAGATGATCGGTTCAATTGGATTGACCGGTTATCTCGCTCGGTTAAATTCATTAACAAATTGGTTCTGGTTTGGTCATGTCGATCGACACACAGTGTGTGACGATCGACATGGACTATTAAACCGAACCGGTTCAATTGGATTGAATCGGTAATGTAAACTCGATCTGGTTTGACCGGTTATCGAAGAACGGTTTGATTCTAGTTGCATCGACCGATGCCCTTAGTAGGCATCGATCGACACGACATTAGCAGATATGCTGGTTGGACCGCATATTTGCATATACCAGAACAATTTAATCCTAAAAGTTGTAGATGTATATAAACTAAATAAAACTGAATGTTTTAAATAAATTAATAAATTCTTGGATGTATATTGGATATGCATCAAGATTAAATAGTTTCTTTCCTCAACTTAATATCAAGTGATCTTGATGTCTTGCCCGATCTCGTCTACTGTCACGACTCGTGTTGTTGTTGGACATCCTTGGGGTCCTTGGTGTCCACAACAACATAAGAAATGCAGGTGATCATTGATAGACTTGCAGTGCAACTATTAATGATCACAAGACAGAAGAGATTGGTTTTACTTGACTGGGCTGTCAGAAGTTCTGGGCCCAGAGACATCAGAGTGGATTAAACATAGTTTGTCTTATCCACGACCAGGAGTTGTACTGGGTACAATTAGCAATGATTTGCTTACCTAGATGACTGAAGTTTGAGTAACGGCGAGTCGCCCACTCGAATTTTAGTAATCTGAGGATCTTGGCTCATTGTATTCATCTGAGGAAACATAGTTTTGAATACAATGCGAGTTCTTCTTAATAGATAAGAATTCTCATTTCTTGAGCATTATAACTAAAATCTACCTTTTTGAATTACAGCTATGTCTGTCTCAAATCACATCAACACTTTCTCACTAAGATCCGTTCTTGAGAAGGACAAGTTAAATGGATCTAATTTCTTGGAATGGTATCGGAACCTGAGAATAGTTCTCAGGCAGGAGAACAAGGAATATGTCCTTGAAAGAGTTCTCACCGAGAGGCCACGTTCCAATGCCCCGCAGACAGAAAAGAATGCTTGGAATAAGCATTCAGCTGATGTCAAAGATGTTAATTGTCTAATGCTGGTGACTATGAACTCTGAGCTGCAGAAGCAATATGAGAACGTGATGTCACCCATTGAGATGATTAACAGCCTGAAAGCTTTGTTTCAGGAGCAAGCTCGCACAGAGAGATACCAGACGGTTAAATCTCTCATGGATTGCAAGCTGGCTAAGGACAGTCCAGTAAGTCCTCATGTCCTTAAAATGATGGGTTACATTGCTAACCTGGGGAAACTGGACTGTGCCATTAGCCAGGAGCTAGCCACTGACATGATTATGCAGTCTTTGCCGTCGTGTTTTGATCAGTTCATCATGAACTACAACATGCAAAACATGACTAAGACATTGACTGAGTTGCACGGTATGCTGAAGACAGCAGAGCCAAATCTCAAGAAGGCTACTCCCAGTGTCCTGATGGTACAAGGGGGTAAAAGGTTTAAGAAACCGAAGAAGGACAAGGGAAAGGCCCAGGTTGTCGAGACTGAAATTCAAGACAAGCCCAAGCCCAAGCCCAAATCCGGGCCTTCTCCTGAGGATAAGTGCAACTACTGCAAGCAGTTGGGGCATTGGAAGAGAGACTGCAAGAAGTTCAAGGAAGATTACAAGAAGCTGAAAAAGACGTATGATGCCTCTGATTCAGGTATTTATGTTATCGAACTTAATGTTATATCTTCTCGTTCTACTTCGTGGGTATTGGATACCGGCTGCGGTGCTCACATTTGTACTGATGTGCAGGCACTAAGAAACAGTAGGACGCTGAAGAAAGGACAAGTAGAGCTACGGGTCGGGAATGGAGCTAAGTTTGCTGCACTGGCCGTAGGCACCTACGATTTGTCCTTACCATCGGGCATGGTTTTAATTTTGAATAATTGCTACTTTGTACCTGCGATAAGCAGAAACATAATTTCAGTTTCCGTTTTGGATTTGGAAGGTTTTGATTTTGCTGTTAAGAATAAAGTTTGTTCTTTTAATCGTGATGGTACGTTTTATGGTAGCGCCCCATTAGAAAATGGGTTATATGTATTAGACCAATAAATGCCTAACTTTAACATAAATACAAAGCGGTTTAAGTCCAATGACGAAAACCCGACTTTCTTATGGCATTGTCGTTTGGGCCATATCAATGAGAAACGCATCCAAAGGCTCCATCGAAATGGGCTTCTGGGCTCATTTGATTTTGAATCATGTGAGAAATGCGAATCTTGCTTGGTAGGCAAAATGGCTAGAGCCCCTTTCAACAAACCAAATGAAAGGGCCAGTGACTTATTGGGCCTTATTCATACTGATGTATGTGGGCCGATGAGTACTGTTGCCAGAGGAAATTACAAGTACTTCATTACCTTCACTGATGACTTCAGTAGGTATGGCTATGTCTATTTGATGAGACACAAGTCAGAATCCTTTGATAGATTCAAGGAATTCAAGAATGAAGTACAGAATCAACTTGGCAAAAGTATAAAAGTTCTGCGATCGGATCGCGGAGGAGAATACTTAAGTCAAGAATTCAACGACTATCTGAGCGAGTGTGGAATTATTTCACAACTCACTCCTCCTGGTACACCCCAATGGAATGGAGTATCAGAGAGGAGAAATCGAACCTTATTGGATATGGTATGGTCTATGATGAGTCATTCTAATCTTCCATTATCCTCTTGGGGATACGCTCTAGAAACGTCTGCGTTCACACTAAATAGGGTGCCATCTAAATCAGTGGAAAAGACACCACATGAAATGTGGACTGGGAATGCTCCTAGTCTGTCTTTCCTGAGGATTTGGGGTTGTGAAGCTTATGTCAAACGTTTAATCTCTGACAAGCTTGCACCCAAATCAGATAAATGCTACTTCGTTGGTTATCCTAAGGAAACCAAGGCATACTACTTTTACAACCAATCTGAGAACAAAGTATTTGTTGCTCAGGACTGTTCTTTTCTTGAGAGGGAGTTTCTCTCTAAGAAAAACAGTGGGAGTAAAGTACATCTTGAAGAAATTCAAGATGCACAGGAAGCTACTCATCCTATTGAGGAAGAGCAGCAGCTGGATCCACAAAATTCTGTGGAACCGGCGCCTGTGGAGCCTGAAGTTCGCAGATCCGGAAGGATCTGTCACGAACCCGAGAGATACTATGGATTTCTCGTGACCGAATCAAATGATCTGATGATCATTGATAGTGACGAACCAGCGACCTTCGCGGAAGCAATGATGGGCCCGGACTCCGAAAAATGGCTTGGAGCCTCTAAGTCCGAAATGGGATCCATGTCAGAAAACCAAGTATGGTCCTTGGTCGATTTACCTAATGGTGCAAAAGCCATTGAGTGTAAATGGATCTTCAAAAGGAAGATTGATGTGGATGGCAATGTGCAGATTTACAAAGCGAGGTTTACTATGATGGTATTGACTATGATGGAATTGGCTAAAGGTTTCAAGCAAATTCATGGTATTGACTATGATGAAACCTATTCCCCAGTCGCTATGCTTAAATCCATTCGGATTCTTCTATCAATTGCTGCTCATTATGATTATGAGATTTGGCAAATGGATGTCAAAACTGCATTCATGAATGGTATTCTGGAAGAGGATGTGTATATGACACAGCCTGAAGGTTTTGTCGATCTTAAGAAAGCTGGGATGGTATGCAAGCTTCATAAATCCATTTATGGATTGAAGCAAGCATCACGGAGTTGGAATCTTCGTTTTGATGAATCAGTTAAACAATTTGGTTTCATCAAGAACGAAGAAGAACCATGTGTTTACAAGAAGACTAGTGGGAGCAAAATTGCGTTTCTTGTACTGTATGTCGATGACATACTCCTCCTCGGTAATGACGTTCCGTTGCTTCAGTCTGTCAAGACTTGGCTTGGAAGTTGTTTTTCCATGAAAGACATGGGAGAAGCCGCGTACATTCTTGGAATCAGAATCTACAGAGATAGATTGAATAGGCTGATTGGATTGTGCCAGGACACTTACATTGATACGGTGTTGCACAGATTCAGGATGCAAGATTCCAAGAAGGGCTTCATACCGATGTCTCATAACATGAGTCTCAGCAAGAAGCAGTGTCCGGAGACACCTGCTGAGCGAGAACGCATGAATAGGATTCCTTATGCTTCTGCAATAGGATCTATTATGTATGCCATGCTCTGCACTCGTTCAGATGTAGCTTACGCGTTAAGCATGACGAGTAGATACCAATCTGATCCAGGTGAAGTTCACTGGACAGCTGTCAAGAATATTCTCAAGTATTTGAGACATACTAAGGACAAATTCCTTGTGTATGGAAGAAGTGAAGAACTTGTGGTGAATGGATTCACCGATGCGAGTTTTCAGACGGACAGAGACGATTTCCGATCACAATCTGGATATGTCTTCTGTCTAAATGGCGGTGCAGTGAGCTGGAAGAGCTCTAAGCAGAATACCGTAGCTGATTCCACAACGGAAGTTGAATATGTTGCTGCTTCAGAAGCGGCAAAGGAAGATGTTTGGATTAAGAAGTTCATGACTGAGCTTGGTGTGGTTCCTAGTATCTTGGAGCCAGTGGCTTTGTTTTGAGATAACAACGGAGCCATTGCTCAGGCAAAAGAACCCAGGTCACACCAGAAGTCCAAACACGTGGAGAGAAGATATCACCTGATTCGTGATATCGTCAATAGAGGTGATGTGAAGATCAGCCGAGTTCCGACAGACGAGAATGTCGCTGATCCTCTGACTAAGTCACTCCCAAGGCCTAAGCATGAAAGTCATACGACCGCTGTAGGCATTAGAGATCTTAAGATGTAATCTTGATTCTAGTGGGAGTTTTAGTTTTGTTTTAGTTATAATAAGACGCTCTTGTAAACATTCTTATGGAAATGTTTAATGAAATTTGATTTCAGCATTATTTATTGTGATCTAAATAATGGTCCCAAAATAAGTTTATGACATGTTATAGGTCATCAAGTTGAGGACTTGATCATGAAACCCTATAAGCTAATAAATTATTTTGTCCCTAGTCGAGGTTGTAGAATTGGGACACTAACAACCGTTAGAGACTAGATTGTGAGGTGACTGTTGGCTAAGTTTCATGGAGCCAATGATATGATTATCGCAGTCAGTCACATAGATATATGTTAGTGAACATATGATCGGACATGACCCGCTAATGAGAAGTCTACAAGATAGTTATATATGTGTCATAAGAGGTTTTCATTACGACTATAGAGTATAGTCCTTAGACCTGAGTTCATCATGCTTTCTTGCATATGAATTGGTACATTTTGACTTTGTCGAACGTCGACCCGTAACTGGCGACTATAACGGCACTGTTCAAATATATCATGAAGTGTGCGTTGAAACAGGGATGGAACAAGATGGGATTTGTCCCTCCTGTATAACGGGAGATAAATATCTCAGGGCCTATCGAAGATTTAATACTGAGAAAATGTGTGGCCGCACTCAAACGAACTGTAGTTCAGTTGTTTGTAATGTTCAGTATGAGATCAGGAGTTCGATAAACACGATGTTGGCTTAATAAGGATGACACCAATCTTGCCTTATGCCGAATCGAGATATAGAGACAAAAGGATTATAGGAATTGATGATTCCAGTACAAGTGGGAGATTGTTGGGATAGTGTCCTGAAATCACACTTGTACTCACTCCTGATCATAGTTGTGTGTCGAGATCAGACATTCGTATAGTACTGGGCGGTTGCAATGTTTTGCTAGAAGCCTCTTGCAATCTGTAAGTTATGGACTTACTACCGGTACTATATGATCCTATAGGGTCACACACCTAAGCAAACTGGAAGCTACGACATGGGAATGATCATTATGGTAATGATCATATTAATGTGTATTGGATACACATTACAATCGATAAAAAGGTGTTGCGTCGATCGACACAGCTTGTGTGTCGACCGACACAGTTCGGGTTTTTTGAAAGGCTTTTCGAATTAAGACTTGATTAAGTCTGGCCCGTTAATTGTGTTTTAGGTCGAATATAACAAGTAAGTTTCGACCTAAACATGAGGCAGTCCACTTTTCTTGACAGAAACAGTAGAAACACCAGAGAGAATCGATTCCCGTTGATCCGGCACTAGCATCCCGTTTCCAGCGAGCGTGCGTGTGTATCTGGTAGAGGCAAGGCGTTTGCGTTGCTCCACTGATCTCATTCACCATCTCAATTCCGCTGCCAGAAAGGTAAGAACGAGGTTGGTTTTCATTCAATATATCAAACCCTAGATCCAGTGGGATCCAACACAATTCAATTGAACTGTTTTATCCAATCAAACTGATTTAACACATCGGTTCATGCTAATTGAGACAATCAGTTCAATCCAATTGAACCAATTCATCCAATTTAAACCGATCTATTCGGACTTAACCAAGCATGATAACCGGTCCAATCTAATTGAACCGATTAACCATTCGCTAGGTCTGTGTCGACCGACACTAACCTGTGTCGATCGACACTTGACCGAATCTGTTCTGTGTCGACCGACACTTAACCTGTGTCGATCGACACAGCAGCTTTTCTGATTTTTTCTTCGCGAAAAACCCTAGCCGCCGATTCTGTCGAATTCACATCTCTGTGTCGACCGACACACCTAGTGTGTCGATCGACACTGTGCGAAAACACAGAATCGTTTTTCGATCAGATTGATCTCACCTGTTCTTAATCAAACAACCTAGTTTGCGAATCTAAATCATCAAATTCAATTAAACAGGTTGATTCAATGGAAAACCCTAAGGCTCTGATACCACTGTTGGAATTCCTAGCAGTTCCTAATCCGATTAGGCAACCCTAAGTCTGAATTCCGAGCCTAGGATCTCAGGGTTTAAGTAATTGAATCTAAGAACTGACCTCGTGATTACCTGGAGATTGGCAGCGGAAGATGAATCAGGTAAACGAGATCTCTGGAGCGCCTCAGATGTTGCGCCTCTACTGCAGTCCACACGCACACAAGCTGGAATCCACCGGGATGCTAGTGTCGGGATTCAGATCTCCTGGGAACTGAGTTTCTAGAGGAAGAGCCTCTGTTTTCTTTCAAGAAAACTCTCTGGGGCGGCGCTGATCTATTTTGTCGAATCTTTGAGTCCATTTATTTGTAGACTTCGACATAAACCGAAACATCAGTTTCGGTATTCGCCTTGTGTCGACCGACACACCTAATGGTGTCGATCGACACACATCTTGTGTCGACCGACGCACCCAATGGTGTCGATCGACACACCTCATTAAAACTCATATGATGTGTATCCAATACACATCGACCATACCATGTGCCAATGATCAATCCCATATAAAGTGTATCCAACTTGCTTAGGTGTGTGACCCTGTAGGTTCACACGATACCAGAAATGAGTTACAACTCATTTGTCATAAGCGGTTTCTAGCAAAACATTATGACTACCTAGTATCACATGAATTGTCCGATCTCGACAATACAACTATCTCTAGAGTGAGTACAATGTGATTTCAGGACATAATCCCAACTAGGGTAACCCGAGTCACCATGTATCAATGGACAGAGAACGGTGTCCTAGTCGTAGGACTTTGTGTTTTCGTCTAGGAATCGTGGGAGGTTTGAGTTACTGTGGGGGTAGCTAAGTGTTCCTGTGGAAGTTACCGAGTTCGCATAGCGGGCCCAAATGGTGTGGAGTTAGTGATAGTGTCGTGTTAGATAGATCGAGTTTAATCGAGAGCATGTGCCGCAGTGTTCTCGATTTCCTTGGTTACCTTTCTATTGTTGTGTGTTAATTGAATGCTTGTGTGTTGTGGAGCTCTTTACGTCTTGGTAGTACGTGATCATCTATTGTACTTGATTGTTATTTTGGTTTTGGGCAGGATTATTAGATTGTTAGCAGCCTTTAGTTGGGAGTCGTCTCACTGGGTAATCTTAGATTTGCTCATTAGACTCTTTTGTGTTTTTCAGGTTTGGAATAGCTCGGCGGACGCGTAGGACACTCGGAGTAGGTTCGGGTTGGCATTTTTCATCGGTTTGTTTATGCATTTTGACTTTATTTTTGGTTTCGGATTTTGTTGGGATATCCCGCTAAAAGATTTGTATTAGACCGTATATTGTTATAAATAAAGTTTATAATTTTAAAGTAATAAAAACAGAATAATTCCATGATATATGGTTTAGTCCGAACCGAACACAACTCGTGGAAGCGGTACATGTTGAAAAGCTTTGTATCATGGAAACGAGGTAAACGGAGTCAAGGACGGTTTAGTTCGAGCCATTGACTCAAACCGGACCGTCTCTGGCTTCGTATTGTGACACTCTTCTCGTATGGCTGCTCGGGTTCGATTGGTCATGTTCTTGTTTGATTGTTGGCCGGTCAGCTCGTCGGTCAGCGAAAAACGGGAAAGGGGCGTTACATCGTAGTTGTGGCAGATTTATCAAACGTTATCGCAAATTTATATTAAGTTCGTAAACTTAATGTTGCTGTTTACAGACTTATTTTAATTTTTTATATGGTAGTCTTGTATAATGATATTTTATGGTAAACCTAAAATATTAGTAAATAGTAAGTGTTAGTAGACTTTTAATGTTGTGGAGGTAATAAATGTTAGAGATAATCTACTTGTTGTGGTAGATTTTTAGTAACCCTTTAACCAATTAAATGTGTTAAATGGAATGGTTTTAGAGTTAAATTGTTCGTCTTCTTCGCTGTCTGTTTTTGGAATCTAGAGAAAAAAGCGATTAGTCATTGTTCTTTACAAATTTCTAGATTTTGTTTTGGATTTTGTCTTTCTGTATATTTTCCTTTCTTCCAATCGTTTTCATTTTGTAGTATTCATTACTTCCACTATTCCGCACCATTCGCTATGAAGAAATCATGTTAATTTCCGGTAAATAAAGGTTTGAGAGAACTCAATTGATCTTTTATGTTGATAATTTCAAAGATAAGAGCAAAAGGTATCGTATTGTTGACAAAAAACTTCTTATAAGGAATTGATTGAAATGGTATGCAAAGATTGTGGTTTGGATAAGACAACCCACGAAGTAGAGCTGAGCTATACATGATACCAAATAAATATTCTTGAAACTTGGCAATTGGTACACCTTCAATAAGTATTGAGAATTAACGACAATTGAACATATTTTTTCGTCTTTGTAAATATTAAACCATCAGTCTTTGTGTTAAGATTAAACAATAAATAGTGTGAATGAGGCTCATGAGCATGTTTTAAGAAATCAAGTGAGCAATCTTCTCCCAAAACAAGTCTACAATCATTCAAACAAATACTGGAAAAGTTAACGATAATTAACCCGACACCCAAATAAATTTACAACTGTATAAATGAAACATCTAAACAACTCTACAATCACTAAACTGAACCAGAAACAACTCAACGACTAAGTCAACAAATACGATACAAAAGTCTGCAATAATATAACATAAGTCTATTGTCAAATACGAATTGATTCAAGTATAAATGTCTTTCAACCATTATATCAACACATAAATCTACTATCAACCATGAAATTATTACCAAAATTTAACATCCACAACCAACTCAAAATTCAAAAAAATACAAATACCACCGGAAATGCTTTTTTATTGGAATCGTCTCACATCACTACAGTTTCATTAAACCTACTCCGTTGTCACCATCGTCGCGTAAATCCGACGAGTAGAACTCGAGATTTTAACAGTCATTGTCACATGAGGAATATGAAGAATCACAATTTTAAAGAAGAATGACGGGAAATAGAAACCCACTGTGAAAAGAAAAAGAAACCTTACCAGAAATCGCCCAAAGATTTGGTGCAAAAATTTTCTCTTTCGTCATTGTCTTCGCCTAGAATAGTTTATGTTTTGGTTCAATGTACAAATTTTAAAAATCGTAGATTTAGGTTATTAGTTACTTTTATGTTTTATGTTTTATTTATTTAAATTAAATATTTATAAGTTTTCATACTAAAAACAAGTTTACGATAATTGATTTGATAGTCAAACACGTTTACAACTCATTCAAATGAAACTTCTAAACAAGTATACACTCACTAAATCAAAAACAACTTTATGATTAAGTCTACCAACACGATACAAAAATATACAATAATATAATATAATAAAATAATATCATTTCACATATGGGGATGATGATGTGATCTATGAATTTAAAAAAAAAAAACACACACACAATCTCTTTTGGTTTGTTCAATAAAAAAAGGGGTTTTTAGTACATTGTTCAACATATATAAAAGTTAAGGAATTGGATTTCATAGGAAGTGATTCCTTCAATGCTTATAAAAAGAGGCAAAATAAGAGCAAAACACCGCACACAGACACCCCCATCATTGGGTCTCTAGTTTTGCTCGAGTGTTTTCCTCATCCTTTGTGCTCAAAAGATTTAATCAACCCCTTAAACTTGGTAAGATGTTCTTTCATCTTTACCAAAGAAAAAAGCCAATCTTAAACGGTATAGGTATCTTACTTGAGTTGGGAAGCTGAATTCCTCTTAGCTTCAAGGTTGGAGCCCTCTTTAAGTGCGATTTGTGATTCGTTCTCCATTCCTAGGAAGGCAAGGGAAGCAGACTGGAGATAAGACGCCACATGCCACACTGGAGAGATCACTTGTGCTTGAATTGCATCATCTAAAGCTTCTTTTGGCATGTCACTCATTAGGTTACACAGGCTACGGCGTGCACATACTGTTGGAGATACCATTCCTCCATCAATGAACTGTCAAAATTTGCAAGAAATCATCCAGGTTAACACTCTCTACGTTCCTATCCTACAAGTGTGGTGTTTAGGTTTAAAAAAACGACCTGTGTGTAACACTCAATGGCCTCTCTAAAGTCTTTTTGCCTGAAAGCCACATCACCCTTCTTCTTCGAGTTCAAAGACTCTTGCATCTGGTCTGTCCACATTTGAAACGAGAGCTGCATTTCCAATAACATTGTAAGAAAACACAATGAAGAACCATGCAAACACGCATACATTTCACACAACATCAGCTATCACCGGACACTAGTAACTGAGTAACAGAGCCAAACACTTAATTTTCGTAACTTAAATCTAAAATCAAGAATTCAAGATACCTCATTGGTGACACCCTCATCGTCTTTGTATCCAAGTTTATCCAAGATCTCAAGCATAGCGGTCAGGTCCCTTCTTGAACAAGCCTCACCAAGAGGGGACAGAGGAGACACCAAACCACTGTGGGGCAGACCCATCAAAACATGGGATGGGACCTGCAATGTTCAACACAAGGAAACAATTATCTGAGTCAACAAACGGTGACTTGGTCCTTGTTTTAATGAATGGCTTAATATATGAAATGGAAACCTCTGTGTCCTTCTGAAGAGGCGTCAGGGCAGTGACCAAAGATTTTGGGTTTGGCCTCTCACGAGCTTCGTACTGCAGACAACGAGAAGCCAGGCGTACTAGCTCTGTGCCATCGCTGTCAGAGAATTGCCCATCTAGGCAAGAATCAGTTAGCGTCTGGAGATTTCTGTCTCTAATCAGATCAAGGGCCTACATAGAACAGATTGAAAGAATCAATCTTATATGCAAACAAACAAACTTATTTTTACTAAAATACTTACATGGCTCGGAGGTATATGTTTTCCGCTGAGAAGATCAAGCAGAAGAGTGCCAAAGCTGTATATCACACTCTCTGGAGTAATTCTCCCTATAAACACACACACGCACACAAACAGAAGGTGCAACTTAATCTCATCCATATCAATCTTGGTTAAAAAAGATTAACGATGTACCAGTTCGTAGATATTCAGGAGGGGTGAAAGCAAGATTTGTGCTGTAACTTTTTCCATCCCGACTATTCTTCATCAAGCCAAAAGTAGAAAGTCTTGGATTGCATTCCTTAAAATGCCCTTAAAGGCGTCAGCGAATGAAGGAATAACATAGACACATGAACAGCTTTCCCAGAAGAGCTATACCTCATCAAATAAAACCCGGTAGGCATTGAGGTCGTGATAAAGAGTACGCTCTTTGTTGGTGCAGTATTCAAGAGCTTGTGCTAGATATAAAACAACTCGTAGCCTCATTGTCCATTTCATAGGTTGTGTTTCCCCTGGTTGCATAAAAGGACACTTAGTTTCTACTTCTAGGGGCATAAGATTATCAATCAAAGACTATATATTATGGGGAAATGATTCTTACAATGAAAAAGGTGTTTGGCTAACGTTTCATTAGGCATAAATTCTGCCACAAGCAACCTCTCGTCACCTTCACAGCAACATCCGAGTAAATTGGCCATTCTCTCACTCCGGAGCTGGCCAACAGACCTCGCTTCCTCCTGCGCAAGGGAGAACACATTCCCAACATGAAAGATTATATAAGAGAGTGAAACAAATATGTAGATTCCAGTCAAAGTGTCAAACGTACCAGAAACTGACGTGCATCAGGCCACGCCATTCTTGTGAAACGCTTGACAGCAATCTTCTTTTGGTTCTCCAGCTTCCCTCTATAGACGACATTTGGCGCCTTTTCTCCATGCTCAGATACAATATACTCCACAGCAAAACCAGAAGTAGCTGACCTAAGCTGTTCTAATGTGTACTCCCGGAAACTAGGCACATCGGTGATCTCACTACTCTCTCCATTTTCTGCTTTAAAAAACAAAGAACAACAATCAGATATGTCTAAGCTTTTTAGATCCAAGTCGGAAAAAACAGGTCTTTAAGGTCAACTAACCAACATCAGGAGCTTCAAGAACAGCTGTCTTGTGTGATGATTTCCGACAACAACCACCACCAAGGTTAGAGCATTGACCTCCCATCTAAACAACGCTCACAAAATTGTGTTTTCTTCAGGCCAAATGAAAGGTTTGTTTTCAATTAGAGGGGTGTATATTCGTAAACCCAGGAGCTGCAAGAGGCAATGATGAATGGTCATTGTAAAAATCGAATCTTTCAAACCCAAAATCGTTTCTCATTCGTTCAATGAAGTGGTGATAAGGTTTTAAAAAGAGTTGCAAAGGACCCAATTTGGTGGAGGAAAAGGTCGTACCTTGTCAACTAGCTGAGACTCTAGTGAGTCAACTCGAGTGGATTACACTAAAATCACCAGCTCAACTCAACATACCCCTAATTTGGGGGAAGACAGAGTTGAAAGATGTAATAAAAAGCCCTAATTTGTACCGCAAATTCCTCAACCTGGAGCCAATAAACTCAGCAGAAACCTAATATCGCAACTTAAAAATCAAAACCCACAATGTTTTTGGTTCCTAGATTTTATCAAAAATGGTCGAGGAGGAAAAAACAAAACCAGGACAAGCAAATCCACGTGCTTACAATAAATTTAATTTATTAAAAAAAGAAAGAAACGAAATCGAGAGAGAGACCGTATCCCAATCGAATCGACATGAACGTATGTGATTCATGTGAAGTAACATAAACTAACCCAAATTGTCGAAACCTCCAGGATAATAGTTTAGATAATAAAGTAGATCAGATCACAAGTTTTTATATATATATACACTACTACTACTACACACAGTCACAGACATAGTGATGTGTATACGTGCATCTAATATACACATCTGTAAATAAATTATTTTATTTATTTTTGATACAACAAGACAGAAATAAAGATATATAGAATAAGCCAATAAATAATTTACCGACAAGTTGATGAATTATATTAATGGTGACACTCAGAGATGGCAACAAAGAATCTAGCCATTACCATATTACCGAAAACCATGTAAGAAAAAAGAACCAATTAATAAATTATTGTCGTACAGATTTGAACATTTAAAATAGAAACATTATATTCTGGAAATTATGAAGAAAACTAAAAAAGATAGCACCGCCTGTTAAAACAAGGGGTCGTTGTTCATAGCTTCCTCTTTCCCGTTGGCATCATGCCGTAATCACTACTCTTTCTAACGGACTTTTTTAATCAAACTGATTTATTAAGGAGGGAACTACTAATGACGCACTAAGCAGTGTTGATTCTGAGATGTGTCAAGGCCCATGGGCTTTCATGGATCTGGTTTAGCTTAAAACAAACCGGATTTGGACTCGTTGGAAAAAACGATGACGGTTAGCTATGTGGTTGCGAATTGAGCTGGTTTAAGAGTTTGTTAGTATCTAACCGACTCTGTTTCTCATCGTCTTCTTTTTCTTCCGTTTATAAGCTCAAATGGTAACGTTAAGGAATGTGTAACAATTGAATGTGATTAAGCCGAGATTAGGATTCACACATCGTGAATCTGAACAGTTAATACTTATGTACCATTCATAGCTTTTATAATCCTCTGTTTTAACATTTGCGAGTGTGTGGCAAGTGATTCGATCATCAATAGGTTTCAATCTTGTTTGTTGCATACGAGTTCATGAATGCAAGCAGGGGCGGAGCTAGCTTGAAAGGGAGGGGGGCAGCTGCCCCCGGTAAACTTAGATAATTATTTAAATGGTCAGCTAAATACTTAAAAGTTGTCTGCTTCATACCATTTTAGTTTTTTTTTTTCATTTTTTTCTTTCCATCATATCGGATGAAACAAAACTTTTGATTCTCTATACATATTTGGCTCCAATTATGCTTTTTCTATATATGACAGTATATTTATTATATTTTCTCTTATCTATTTATTCAAAGAGCTGCCATACTTAAATTAAAAAATTTGGTACTTTTCAACTTAATTATGTTTGAGAGTAGAGTTAGTTGTATAGTTTATTTATTTCTCTGATATATTTGTGATTTTAGCTTAATTTTTAATCATAACAAAAAAAACTATATATTGGTGGAAAAAAGCTGTAGACATGTGTTAAAATATATAAATAATAACTATTTTATGTGTGTTTAAAATACTAATAATTTATTATTTATGTATTATTAATAAGTATTTATACATTTTAGATACAATTTATTATTATAATAAATATTTTAATTAATTTATGCCCCCTATTAAAAATATTTCTGGATCCGCCACTGAATGCAAGATTCTCAACATATAATATACATATGGATGCAGATTGATAGATAGATAGATAGATAGATACAAATTCAAAGAAGAAGAAGATGAATAATATACATACACGTTTGTTGAATCCTCTTATCTCTATCTGGAACAAGATTCAGAGCATAGAGTCTGTCATGGCCGGAAGTCGCCGGAAGAAGTTGAGAGGAGCGGAGGGAATGCGGTGTCGGAGCTTAGGGTGTCGCATGAAGTAGTAACCGGAGAGGAGAGCAAAGAGTTTAAAAGGGGTTATGTAGAGAGCCATGGCAATGATGAAACAGAACGTCACGAAAATTGCAGTGGCGCGTGGATCACGCCAGCTCAACAGCGCCTGCACGCGCTCTCCCTGTGCCGCTATGTCTCCAACAACCGACTGAATCTTCCCGGCCACAATTCTCAGCCGGTCGTACCTGAGAAACAAGAACACAGAGGAAAACCATAAAAAAAAAAAAAAAAGAATAAACTTGTTCTTTTGGTAATATTTTGATTACTATCAAAATTTGTTACCTCATTTTCACAATGTCCGCAGCCTTCATGGTCGGGAAGATATCAAACTCTTCGTCGAGTTCATCAGCGTTCACATTCTCTGCGTAAGATAGTTTGGTGTCCATATGGGGAGGAAATCTTGGCTTAAACCTGTAATTCCACAGCCCAATCACAGCCATATACAGAAACACAGTCGGCAAAATCATCTCCGGGAACATCACAAGCATCGTGTACAACACGTGCACCAGAGCCGTCGTCACCGGCGTCCTCCACGTGCACACTTCTCCCATCCATTTCCACACCGACATCACCCCCGAGAACACCGCCGTGAACCTAAAGAAGTTGGCTTTGCTTCGTCTCATGCTGAACAGATGAGTCTTCGCATCTGTCATATATTCAACAACTTCACGTCTAAGCGGCGGCTCGGACCGGCCAAGACGGGCCACGATTATGTTGAAAGCCTGCAGCCTAAGCACTTCCTGTAGGCTTACGGATAAAGGTTGTATGTAATGCATTTTAGGCAAGAGAGGTTTGGTGTATTTCATCAGCATATTGGAAACTGATGTGCAGGTGAATCTCACGGCTAAATGAAGCTCGCCTCTTTTCTTAAGACCAGAAGGTTGTAGAACGAGTAGAGGGTAAGCGTGCGTGTAGACACGGCCAGTCTGAAGGGTGGAGAGCCTGATGCGGACTTTCCCGATCGTCTGATCTTTGTTGTTTCGGCCGCCATTTCCAGCTGCAAAATGATCGTTGTCAAAGACGCAGATGGTTAAAACCGTGGCGGGATCAAAAACCTCCCATGTGTATTGCTCATTGTACTTTGGACTTAAGCTGTTGATTACAGTTCGTGATCGAACCCACTTGTGACCGTATTTAGCAACGACGTATGTGTCCGATGTACCTTTCCCATCCCGAGTTTTCACCGGATGGAGCCCGTTTGCGTTAAGTATCCCGAGCTCCAGGACTCCGATCGCTGATTTCCAGAGCGGTTTCGCTGTTGGTCTGAGATCGCTGCTGTAGTAAGTGGACTCATCAAAAACGTGGTAGCCTCCCTCAAGAACCGCGGCCAAATGGATCCTTGTAGCGAACCTCACTTTCTTGGCTTTATCATCATCCATAGCGTCTGAGATGGAGTCCTCGAGATGATACCAGCGGCCACGAAAAGTTTTATCATCTGTACGTTTGTCAATTGCAGCCAATGGGATCACAACTTTTCCTACAGGCTCATCTCTGTTAGGTGCAGAGTGATCTTCAACTGAGAGGACCAAGTGTTCCTCAAACGGCTCTGCGACTACAAACATGAATTCTTGTCCCCATCTCGGATTAATGCTTTTTTGAGAAACACCAGTCTTTAACATCTGATTACCAATCTGGATTCTCACAAATGCCTCAGGAAGACGGGATTTGTCAGACACGATGATGACGTCCTGAGCCTCTATTATCTTCACCCTTAGGTACCATAGTCTTGGAGAATGGTACACTTTCGAGCGCAGGTTAGCAGATATGACGTTTGAGCTGTCTGAATATGGTAATGAGTCTGAGAAAATGGCATCCCCGAAAGCTTCATCAGCTTGAGTTCCTTCCCAAACAGCAAGCATTATCTCAGACTTCTTCTTCTCCCGTTTCTTGTTCTCCAGTCTGTACCACTCGGGAGCTAAAGGACTGTCCGGAGGAACACGAGACCGAACCTCATGGAGATCAAATCGAACAGTCCCGACAAAATCATCAAGGACGACATCTTTATCCTTCACCACAATTTCAAGAACGTTGGACTGAAGATTTTCTTTAGCAAAGGCAAAGACTTGGTTCCATTCCGGATCCGAATTCTTGTCTAAATGTGTAGTAACGCCTTTGAAGTTTCCGATTTTTACTTCAACATACGGGTCTAGGCTTCCGGTCAGGTCTCTGTTGGGAAGATCACGCGCCTTCACAACTCTCACGAAGAGAAACCTCATCTCTTCAACAAGATCATACGTGCCGCTTGCTGGCCTTTTAGTACCACGAACCACTCGTCCTCCAATGATCTGTCCACCTCCGAGGAAAGGGCTCGTCTCTTTAACAGAGAAATCTGTTGGCAGCTGATGTGAGGATGGACCACGACCGTTGACTTGAACTACTCTTGGAGGCATTGGCGCAGCTCTCATCTCCTGAATGCCATAGTTCGTCGTCGGCTGTTGGTTCACTGAAGGGGTAACGTTATAAAACGTACGTGTCTTAGGCTTAACCTCTGTTCTCTCATCAGCAGCACCCATGTTAGCATCAGCTGTGATTATGGGGATTACAGGTTCTTTCCGCGGACTTGGGCTATAAACTCGAGGAGATTCTTGAACAGGGATAGGGACAGAAGGTGTAACAGAAGGGTCGTCTGTGATAAAGACTCGCAAACCAAGCTCTCCACGTGCCCGAGAGAAAACACTGCGTTTCTCTAGAGGGTAATTGAAAGGAGCTGCTTCAGAGCGAGGAACAAAGGATGTACCATTGACTCGAACTTTACCAAGAAAGGGCTTAGCATCGGTTTCGTTCTGGTAACTGTAGACATGGGCTTCGAGTGTACGGGTGGACAGGACGGAAGGATCCGAGACAACAAAGTAAAAACACTCGTGCCAGACGGGATTTGGGTCGTTGTGTTTGGTGGTCGTGCGGAATATCTGGTTATCGAACTTGAGCTCCACGAAAGGGCTACATGAGTTTTGTTGGTCTCTGTGAAACAGACCATGTGCGCTTATGACTTCAACGCCAAGCTTTATATTGCTCATCGAAGCTTATTGCTAAACTGTAACACCTTATCAGAAATAAAAACAGAGAAGATCTTATTAGAAAACTTCTGAACTTTTCACACAATCAAAAAGAAACATGAAACCGAAACCATAAGTTTCTATAAGCATAAAAAAATATGATTCAAGTGAGATAAGGGGAGGTGAAAAACAGAGAGACATAATCTTGAGGTACAAGAACATCAGAAAAGAAAAAGAGAACTCACCTTTTCAAGTTTTTCTCGTCTTGCAAAACAGAGGACAAGAACCAGAAGACATGACTCGGTCTTTAAAGATCAACCACGTGTCTTAATCAAAAACAGTAAATGAATAAACAATCTTAGTTTCTTAGAAAATACGGCAAAGAAAAACAAGTGCACAAAATCCAAGTGTTAACGACTTTCACTCAAAGAGTCCGTGTTCTGTTTTAATGAATGATGGCAGTTACTATGTTGATCGTACCTCTGTTTCCATGGTAATTGCCGGGTTGATTTTGACCCTCGCCGCGTGTAAGGATCAATCTTCTTTGGGCCCATTTCAGGACCAATCGTTTGAAGCGTTGACTTCACAACTTCATAGTTAAGTCGTCGTTTTTTTTGGAGAGTAATCGTTTGTTACTCAATTATTGTTAATGTCTGTCAGCTAACGTATTTCTTGGGTTTAAAAATGAAGAAAAAAATCGATACATCCTTGTTTTTATTAGAAGTGCTTATTAAATCTAAGTATATATATATGTATATCATAACCAACAGATGTATCATCAAATTTTGAACAGCTCAGCTATGGGTTAGTGGTAAAAGTTTGGTACCTATGGACTTGATAAATACGAAATTAGAAAATACATTAGGAAAAAGCCAAATAAAAGTCAAAAGAAGTACGTATATACGTTTAGAAAAGACAAATGCGTCTTAGTTAACAGACTAATAATAATCAAAGAAAATCAAGAAAGACTGTGAAGTTTCTTATTAACAATCAAATCTCGTTTTCTCTTTAGGAGACGTATCACTCTCATATTACGTCTCTAATAAGCATACGTATTTATCTTTCGAGTCAACAAGGTTCTGCCTTTTAAAATGCCTGCCGTCAAATGTAAAACACTCCCTATTACATGAAATTATGATATTTTCATGTGGTTTTGTATATGTTCTTGAATAACAGAAAGAAGAGTTTTAAGTATAAATAGAAAAAGAGATGTTACCACTACAAATATATCAATTTGAAAGTCTACATAGTTAGGATAAATGCATCGTTTATTTAACAAACAAAGATGCGAACACTAAGCTAATCTCTCAAAATCCAAAAGCAATCATTGGAAATTGTTGGGGGCCTCTATCTTTTTAAAATCCACGGAATTCAATGGCACATTTGGGCCTCAGAAACCGATATTTAGCAAAGAGAAGTCATAGATCTACAGAAAACAAAACCAGCAAAAGGCTTGAGACCAATCATGACAGAAGAGGGATATAGAGAGAGTCAAAACTGAGAGGGACACAAAACAGAAAAGAAATAAAACATGTTCGTCATGAAGACCTCAACGTTCCAATGTTCTCCCGACCAAAATATTAGCACATATGCAACCACAAAGTAATAAAGATATAAGAATGAGTAAAACAAATCTATATGTATGTATGTATGTGTGTAAAGAGAGAAAACTTTTGAAAATTGGGCACAACGTGACAGCATCAAAGTCTTCTATCTGAAGACGTGATCAGGATAAAGAGACCAAAGAAAATAAGATCCAAACAGCCTCCATTGTGTATTTTCTTCAAGCCCTCCCACTTTTCCCCCATCCCCTTCATTTTTCCAATCATCAAACCCAGGTTTGGATTTCAATTTCAACAAAGAAAACATGGTAAGTTCCTACACCTATAGTCTTCTAAATGTGAATGGTGCTGTTGGATATATGGTGTTATGTTATGAGTGCATATTAAAAAAAAGTTAAGTTTGTGGTATTTGGGTTGGAACTTGGAAGTATATATAACATGAAGAGAGTTCATGTCTGAATTGACTTCGTGTGGAATAGCCTTTTGAACATTTAGTGTGATATATGATTCCATGTCTCAGTCTTTTAAGTTTTATGGTATTTTGTTAGGAACATATATACCATGAAGAAGGTTCATGTATGACTAAATGATAATGTTGTGGCAGGCTAACTCGGCATCAGGGATGCACGTAAGTGATGAATGCAAGCTCAAGTTCTTGGAGTTAAAAGCAAAGAGGACTTACAGGTTCATCGTGTTCAAGATTGATGAGCAGGCTCAGCAAGTTCAAATAGAAAAGCTTGGGAATCCAGAAGAGACTTACGACGATTTTACAAACTCTATCCCGGAGAATGAATGCCGATACGCAGTCTATGATTTTGATTTCACCACCGAGGATAATTGCCAGAAGAGCAAGATCTTTTTCATCGCATGGTAACACATTGTTTCTCTCCATTGTTGTGTCCTTCATGATCTGAAATTGTTTATGTGGTCTCTCGGCCTTTTGATTGATTGATTCATTCATCAGGTCACCTGATACATCAAGGGTACGGAGTAAGATGTTGTATGCAAGCTCAAAAGACAGGTTCAAGAGAGAAATGGATGGAATTCAAGTTGAATTGCAAGCAACTGATCCTAGCGAGATGAGCCTCGACATCATCAAAGAACGAGCTCTCTGAACACAAAAAATAATCAATCAAGATTCTCAAAAAAACCAGCCAGTACGGCATCCTTATTCATTCCTATGTTAAAGCTTAATTTGTATCAATGATGACATCTCCATTTCCCTTTGCAAACAGTTTGTGTGGATTCAATCTCTTCAAATTGTATTCGTTTTTTTTTTCCACAACAAAAACCGTAAAAGTTAAATAGTTTAATTCTTGAGCTTTCTTTCTTTCTTTCAAAGTGAACCATTCAGTTCCAAACAACGGATACGATGCATCTATCTAATCGTTAGCGATGGCAATTTGTTCATATCAACAACGCAATGACTCTAACTTGTTATAATTCGAAAATCTCAGCATCGAATAAAATTCCAAAAACCAATCACAAAACGGGGAGAGATATAATCAGAACTGCACAAAGAATGAGAAAGGGATTGAGTGACCTACCTGGAAGAAGGAGATGATGACTTCGTGTCCCTTCCTTAGGTTTTTGGCTTCTGAAGAATACTATGGACCGTCGGGAATATCCCCGAGTCCGGCGAAATAACACGGTAAGAGTCGGCCAGATGGTTACATGTCCCCATTTTCTGAGCAAAACTAATCGATGATACATGGGCCAAGCCCAAAAATTTAGTTGTCTTTTTTTTGGTAGACTAAGCCCACTTGTGATTTTGTTTTTTACTGCAGTGTATTGTTGACCTTTTTTTGTCGTCTGTGACTTTAATATTAAGAACTAAGAGTTACAATAGGCACATACAGAAAATAGTGCAATGGGCTAAAAGCTGGCCCAAAGCGAAATAAGATAAGATCGAACAGAGACACGCATCAGCTTAGAGTGAAACTCGGCATGTAACCACTACGAAAGCAGAGACGCCGATAAACTCGCCGGAGAACACCTCAACACAAGAAACTTTGTATCCAAGAATAAGTCTTGCTAGGGATCACTCCTTACCGCCAAAAGGACCGCCGGAAAAGGAGCTGCAAACGAAAGAAAATAGCTTCAAAATTTTACCGAAAAATTTACTCCGAGGAGGCTACACCGCTGGCCAAACACTGATTGATTTGGTCTTTGACTTTCAAGCCGAAGATGAGAAAGAGTGGCGTAGATATTAATCCACACGAGACAAGCCTACCAAAGAAGACCAGACCATAAGAGAACCAGCCTCTTCGCCGGAAGAAGCACAGGGGAAGGGGGATCACCGAGAGATCTGATGTTAATCGGAAAAGCGCAAAGAGGGGAGACAATCCGGTGAGAAACCGGAAACTTTATTCCAAAACAAAAGGCACACGCCGATCAAAGATCGAACCACGAACACCGCAAAACACAAGCGGCAGAAAAAACGGGATTTGGAGAAAAAAGATCCCGATCCAAAACATGAAAAGATGAAGAAGAAGCCAGGATCAGAAAGAAAAAAACCTCAAACTGAGATATTTACTGATCGAGAAAGATAAAGAAAGCGCAAATCAAGTCCCATCTTTTATGAAAGATAAGATGGGGGAAGAGGAGAGAGGGGGATTCCTCTCCATGTAAAGAGAGAGAAAATGCCTTCTTTGAAATATATAGAGTGTATTGTTGACCATCCAACATAAAAAACAATCTTCTTATTATTTATGTGGTAACAAGAAGACGATTAAAAAAAAAAAAAAACTGGTAACAAGAAGAGAAAAAAAAATTGCCAACTAATAATGCACTTGGAACAAACTAGTAAAACAACAATTAATCGCCTAGTGGACGGGCTAAGTATGGAATGCTTTAGCATATTTCCTCCAAACATTTCTCTTTTTTTCTTTTCAATATAGATATCACTAGATTTAGATTTTGATCCGCGTTTTTTAAGCACGAATATATTTTTCTTTACAATTTTAAAATTTTAGCTATTTTATTATTAGTCATTTTTTGGATTATGCAATATAATTTTATTTAAAATTGTTTAACCCATATTATAAAACTTGAGTTAATAATTTAGATTAAAAAATAAATTGTGTATTATTTGAGAGGAGATATCATAAAGAAGAAATTAAAATAAAAATTCGCATTATAAATTCTAATATGAGTTGTACCGTATACAATAATACATATATATATATATATATATTCATATTTATCTTTAACTTTTTATTTTATAAATTAAAGTTTAATTAATAATAAATTATATATTTTTATAGTATTCAAATTATAAAATATAAAACAACTAGCTAAAAAGTTGTTGACGTATAATCATCAATAAACCCGACAATTATATATTTGAATAATATAAATATTTATTTATTGTTGATCTTTTACATTTTTATCAAATTTAAATATATCTATTTTAATATTTTTAACTTAATTCTTAATATAAATTATTGTTTAGGTAATCCCGTTTTGAAAATGAAGTATATTACAAATTTTTATGTGTATATTTAATAACATTAGTAGGTTATATATTCTTTTTATTTTTAGAAAGATTCATATCTTTTATATTTATTTTATAATTATAAACATAAATGGTGTATTAATTCATTTAATTATACTTATCATTATTGATTACATATAAATATATAATATAATTATGAAATTAATTAGTTAATTAAAAATAAAATGAATTTAAAAAAATTGTTAGATTTTATATAATAAAAAAATATATATATTTATATTTAAAATAATGAAAGATATTGCAAGATATTATGATTAATTAGTTAGAATTTAGTTTTACATTATTGCTCTTGATGAATCTATTTAATCACTAATAATTTTTAATGGAATGTCATGTAAATAACACACGTTAAGAGAAATTTAGTTTAAAAAAATATTTTCCTATTTTAATAGTATATATTTTTTGATTAAAAGTAATACAGTTTTGTCTCGCAAAAAGAAAAAGAGTAGAGTAAAATGATAAAAATAAAACAAATATATACGTCTACTACGGTGTTTCAAATTTTGTTAAATAAAAAACAACAAAATTATATTAGTTTCTTTTATTATATTATATGTATGTTATATTATAATATACAATCGAATCCCACTTTTTATGTTTTAACGATTGTCCTGAATTGGACCTCTCTCTCTTCTCTCTCTCAAATTTTTCAGAGAGAGGGGCCGATTTCCGGCACACCGGAACTTTTGTTTTTTTGTTTCTTGGTTTGTAGTCTCTCCCATCGGAATACTAATTTCGTATGGGTTTAATAAGTTCGGACTGTTGTCCGATGTTTTCTTCCGGTTTATCCGGATCTCAGATATCTTTCCACTGTGCCTTTCCGTCAACTCAGTCCGAGGGAGCATCAATGGTGGGCAAGAGCCAAACCAATAAAGTGGGTTTGCCGACGGGGAGCCTCCACGACCATGGCCAATCACGGTGACGTTTGGAGCTGCTATCTTCTTTGGATGCGATCACTGATTTTGGCGTTCTTTTTGTGGAGTAGATATCGACAAGAGGATTCTGATGAGTGGAGAGATAGATTCATGCACTATCGGCGACTTCTCCTCTATTGGTGGTCGTCTTTGCATGCCGGAGACCATAGATGACTGACGCGTAGCCTTTTTGTTTGTAACAGATTATGCCACGTGTTCTATTGTTTTACGATCTTATCTGCTCTCGAACTCTCTTGTATTAATGGGCTTCAGCCCAATGAAATGAAAGTTAGGAAAGCGTTAAAAAAAAAAAAAAAAAAAAAAAAAAAAAAAAAAAACCGATTGTCCTGAAGAAAACTCTTCTTGGATGTTCCACAAGTGACAAAATAGGAGCACTTAGAGAGAACACCTGATGATGCTCGCCAATTTATTCAATTATTCCTTGTGACACAGATCGAATAAAAATAATGAAAAGACAAACACAGACGGAAAACCATCAAAACCATTTTTTTATTCCCACCAAGAAAAAAAGAAATGACATTTAATCATTGAAACGTACCAATCCAATATTAAACGTACCAATCCACCTGCTCTACACAGTCCCCATTTAGCCACTCCAAAGAATTATGGATGAAACAGACGCGCACGTAGACTGTAATCTTGAACCATAGAAAGCCGATATGATACCACGTGTCTAATCAAAAAAAAAAAAACTTCTATTTTTCCATTCGAGCATATCTTATATCCTTATAAATACAACTAAATGTTCTTTGAACCTTCAATTACAACCTAAAGCTCGGTCGAAGCTCATTTTTATGCTTTTCATCAAATGAAGACAGGTAATACTCGCATCACAAAGTTACAGTATTGTTTAACATATCTTCCATCCAGAAGCAATTTGTTATATTTTTCGTTAATACGACATTTTATAACGTAGGAAAAGTGCAGTTATCAGTCATCAAGGCATGGAAGGAACAGAAGATAACGAAGGCAATTAACAAGTAAGAGAAAAATACAAAGCCATTCAGTGTTCTGCGTTTCCAATCACAGTTTCTAATTGCAGAACTCAGAAGAAGCTCTTTGAGATTTCAGGATGGGAGAATAAGCAAACAACAAAGATCGAATCTCAACTCGCTAGTATCCACGTGAGTCCACAAAACGATATATAGACCCTTGTTCTACTTAATGCTTATTACGACTGTTATCTATTTCTTAAGTAAATTGATGATCAAACGCATGAAGCTATCAAAACAAGAATCAAATCAATTAGTAAAGACTGCTGCATCTAAACAAATGACATTTCATGTCGTCAAAAAAACAAACAAACAAAAAGATTGTTGTTTTCTGCAGCGGAAGATGGACAGTAAGAAAATAGAGAAAACAGAGAAACTAAGGTGCAAGAAAGCATCAATTCATGCAAAAGCACAAGAAAAGATAGCAAAGGTTCAAACTAGACGCGCTCAAGAGATTATTGATGCGGAAGAAGAAGCTGTTAGGTTTCAAGCCACAGGACAGATTCCCAACAAGTCATCTTTCAGCTGCTTCTGATTTAAGCAGTGACCTACCTGTGTTACAGATTATCTCACCCATCTCCTATGTTCATACTTTATATCTTTCATATGTGTGTGTTTTTGCTTGTGTTTGTCATGGAACAAGAAGAGTGCTGAAATAATTGTCCACAGACATATACCCTAAAAGTGTTAACCTATTGACAACAACACGAAACGATGCTAGAATCAAATCTGCAACCTAAAGTAACTACTGTAAAAGGAAAATATATCATCTTAAGAACGCAAAGGCTTATTATTGAAGTTGAACAGCTTCTTGAAGACGCATCACAACACTGAAACCACTGATCAGTCTACGACAACACAAAGAGAGCATCAAACGACTTGTTAAATCTAAATAATAAAGACTTCACTTCCACTACTACCTGGAATTTCAAACCCCTTCTAGGCCTTGTCTATATGTAGTTGAATCTTACAAATAAGGGAAACCCAAAGACGCACAAATAACTTTTTGGAGGTAGAGGCAATACTTTTGCCATGGCTAGATAAAACAACTTTCTTACCATTGATTCAACCAACCTGGAAAAATCACACAAATCCGAATTAGTTTTAGGGATCTCAAGTAAATGGGGAGAAAAACTAACTCTAAAGAAATTTTGTAATGTTAAAAGGACGATTATTTTGTCTCATAATCATGTAATGTGGCGATAGTACAAAAATTATCCTAAAGAATCTTTACATGAAGTAAAAGACTCCAAAAGTAGAAACAATTCAAGTATGTCCGTAAGTTGATATTACTTACCACTTATTACTGAGAACCCTGATAGCAGACAAAGGTGGTCAACCCTTAGTTATTGGCAATAAATTGCCTGATCGATATGTGGTGGAATTTGCTTGATCTCCGTTCCAAGCTCTTGCTCAATCCGGTAACTACAAAAATGTAATACTAAGGTTAAACCTTAAAGTAGGCAACAGGAGTACAAACCAGTTAAGAGAGAAAGACATACAGGTTAAAGCGGTCCTCATAGGTGATAAGATTCACAGCTAAACCAAGATGGCCAAACCTTCCTGATCGACCAACCTGAACAGCAACCGGGTATTAAAATCAAATGACCATCAATCAATATGTCGGAATCAAGTATAATGTAGACATCTGATTTTCAGCTTACCCTATGGAGATAAGTTTCTGCATTCTTTGGGAAATCAAAGTTTATCACCACATTGACTGCTTGAATGTCAATCCCACGTGTGAACAGGTCTGCAGCAACCATCATCAAAGCATAAAATATTCAGGTAAAGGACTTGGCTCATTTCACAAAGACAAAAAAAAAAAAAAAAAACACTACCAGTGTAACTTGATCCCCTAAGCCAAGCCACTCTTGAGTTCTAAGAAGTCAATTAATTGAGCATTTATTCAATTGTACTCGTTAAAAAACAAGTCGGCATACCAGTACACACAAGATTCCGGCATGCACCATTGCGGAAGTCATGGAACACTCTGTTTCGGTGGTCTTGAAGCATCTTTGCATGGATGTAAAAGCATGAATACCCAAGTTCTGTAATTTTCTTAGCTAAGAGCTCCACACGGTTCACAGAATTGCAGAATATGATCGATTGGTTAATTTGCAGCTGCAGAAGAAGAAGAAGAGAATCAATGCCAGCTAAAAAAGAAAGAAAACAAGATAATCAACACTTAAATTCAGATCTAACCTTGGAGAATAGTGTATTCAAGCAATGAATTTTCTGTCGCTCTTCAACGAAAGCATAGAACTGCGTAATACCCTTGAGCGTAAGCTCATCCATGAGATTGATGATGTAAGGGTTCGTCAGAAATCTATCCTTAAAATCCTTGACAGTGACAGGAAACGTGGCTGAGAACATCAAAATCTGACGATTTTGCGGGAGAAAGCTAATCAGATGCTCCACTGACGGTTGGAACTCTTGAGATAAAAGCTTATCAGCCTGATAATAAATAGATTCATGATCAAATTAGATTCAGGGAAACCATGACAATATTGCTACAGTAAAAAAAATAGATAGATAAAAATAAAACTGACAGCAAAATACATAGTAAGCAATCCACCATTTACCTCATCCATAACAAACACGGAACAATCTTTCAAAACACAAACACCTTTCTTGGCAAGATCCAGAATTCTCCCAGGAGTTCCTACCAGTAAATGGACAGGCTGATACAAACGCATGATATCATCTTTTAGACTGGTGCCTCCAGTGGTCACCATGACTTGAATCTTCAAATGCTTCCCCAGCTCCTTACACACCTGTGATGTCTGAAGGGCTAACTCTCGAGTTGGGACAATTATCACAGCTGCAAACAAGACAGGCATCAGCGATGAAGTTTGAAAGAAAGCAGTAAACATTTAAGAGAAAACATCTCAGGCCACATGAAAAATCAATATGCAGAATTTCAAATTGATTGGTAGCATCCTATTACATCAAAGAATCAACTGACAACATAGTCCAGGACACAGTTACCTTGAATAACGTTGTTATCTTGGTCAATTTTTTCCAAAACAGGAATACAAAAGGCAGCTGTCTTCCCAGTCCCGTTCTTTGCTCGGGCAAGGATATCTCTACCAGTTAAGGCGATTGGAATACTCTCTTCCTGAATAGGAGAAGGTCTTTCAAAACCCTTCTCATAGATTCCCATTAAAAGCTCTCGTTTCAGAAAATAATCTTCAAACTCGTTTCCCTTAGTGGCAGTCACATCCTGAACATGATAACAGGCGAAGAATTTATGCAAATTTCATCCCAAGCAATCCAAAAAATTATATTGGTTACCCAAGTAGATTCTCACACAGTTTTCTATTAGAAACATAAAACAAGAACTTCTTTTCCATGGTTAAAAGGTGGGAAAGCATCATTAACAATAATGAGTTTATGTATTTATCATATAAACAAAACATCTTTCTGCAGAATACAACAGCAGACAGCTGAAATAATCAGTCTATGTACACTTCCTTAACGTGCAAGGAGAAAAAAAAAAGAAGGTGAAATCCAAATTTATTCTTTCTTCCAAATATTAATCTTACCTCTGTTCTGTAGCGAGTATCAGGCGCAGGTAGTTTTAGCCTCGCTTTCCAATCTTCCGAACTGGAAAGAAGAAAACATAACGACTAAGAGCTTGATCACACCCACAAAAATGAAACCAACATTAAACAGTTCAATCCACTCCAAGTCAACGAGACAAATTGAAAGCAATCACATCCTAAGCTTAAACAAGCAACTTAAAAAAGAAGACAGAACTACTCACTTTGTGTCGATAGCTTCGGACTGGACAGTTTTCTCAACTTCCACAACTGCATCACCGTTACTGTTACCGTCAGAGATCTGGGGTCTTCGAAGCCATTGCTGTTGTTGCTGTTGGTACCGATGTTGTTGATACGGCTGTTGCGACGACGCTTGCTGAAACTGTTGTTGGTGATTCTGCTGTGCGTAACCGCCGCGCTGAATGTACTGTGGCGGCGACTGCTGTTGATAACTCGGCCGCGACTGGAAATTAGGGTTAGGGTTTGTGGCTCCACGTCCAGCGCCAATCCCTGGAGGATACCTTCCTCGGTTGTTGTTGTCGTTGTTCATCACAATCTTTTCTTATCGATCTATAAAACGCTAATTTAACCAAACTGTCTACAGAAACAACAACGTATAGGGTTTCCTACGGTGGCAATGTCGAGATATTGCCAAAATCGCGATTAAGTTACAAAAAAAAACTCTTCCTGAGAAATCTAGGGTTTGCAGACCACAAAATCGGGGATAACTAGTAGCAGATCTGGAAAATAAAACTCCAAAATCGAAGCGAGATTCGAGGATTGTAAATAGTGAAGAATTTTCGAAAGAGGTCCACGCGAGGAAGGAGGGAGCAAATCGAAAAGGTAAATAAATATTGAGAAGAAGGTTCTAGCTTGAAACAAGAGAGGCAGACACAGGTGGACAAATTTCAATGTAAATATATTTAAATCTAATCTATTAACCATTTGGAAACTAAACTTTCTCTAAAATGTTTATTACCTAATATGCTATTATCATTAATCATTTCATTTCATTAAGGCTCTAATTGGTGACCATAGTTTAGGAAAAGAATGATGATGAATTTTTAATTCCTCAAAATTTTTACCAATTAAAAGGAATTTTTTGTCAAAATTCAGACATATGGATCCCACAATATTTCATATTTTTTCTCATGTTTAAGGAATGAATGAACAAAAAAATTCCCCTGCAAATTTGATGAGGAACAAAATATGAATAAAAATTCCTCTACATTCCTATTTTTTTGTTAATTCAATTCCTCAAATGACATTTTGTCCAATTCCTTTTGTTCATTTTAGTGGTCACCAATTGGAGCCTAAAAATAACAGTATCAAATTAGTTTATATTTAATTTATTTATAATATTTATAATATCTTTTCATTTTTCTATTACAATCAAATCTTATAAAAATCTGTTTCAAACTTTTTTAAATAAATAAATTAAATCATAATTATTATTAAAATAAAATTATAAATTAATATTAACCAAATTTTGCCATATAAAAATAAAAACCATATGATATATATATATATATATATAAGAATTAAGTTATTAAATCAGCTTATTAATATAATAATAATTTAATATATAAATTATTTTAATAAACTATAAAACTAAACTAAAGTAATCATACACAAAATAACATCAAAATTCATATTTTTGGCATAATTAAATTAAATATTATGAATATAAATATTTAAACTAATGTTATTTATTTTTTCATTAATAAAATAATATTTAAAATTGGAACTTTAAAATTAGGTCTATAAATAAGTTTTTATATAATTGTTCTTTCAAATTTGACAAAATAATTTTATTCGATCTAAAAAAAATTGACAGGTTAAATTATTGTTAGTTTTACAAATATTTAAATGTATTTATTTAAATTAAATTATTTTTATATGAAAATCAAATAATATATACAATCAAGTAGTATAATATATAACAGATTTAATAATTTTGAATTTTGACATCCACAATTATATTATTTACACAATTATTAAATCAAATGGTATATAAATAATAATCTAATACTTCAGTTTTTTGTAAATAATAAAATATTTTTAAATATACACGTAATTTAAATAAATAAATATATTTTAAATATATTTCAACTATCAAAAATAAAAATAAAACTAAAAAAGATCAAACGTATGATTAATAAGTTTCAGTTTATGAAATGTATAATTAATAAATTCTTAATATTTTAAATTTTAAATTTCTATAAAACTGTAAATTAAATTAACTAAATAATATTTGAATTTAAATTTCTAATGAGTTTTAGTGTAGAATGTAAAAACAATGATATCATAACTTATACAAACTAAAATACTAAAATTAAGTCGGTATATTTTTAACTTGATAAAATTGAAACGTTAAAAATAATCCAATACATATAATTCAATCATATAGTCAGATAGGTTGATGTTTTTAAACTTACGGATTTTTAAATATTGTTTTATCAAAATATATAAAATATTAAGAATATAAAATATGAAAAGTACTAAAAGGATTAGTTAATAAATTTTAATTAGAGAAGATTAAAAATAACTAATAAAGGGTAAGTTTAATACATGTACTATATGAATTATAACTTTAATAAATATATTGTCATATAAAACAAAATGTGTAAAAAAAAAATATATATCACCATGATAACATACTAAAATATATAATATAGTTATACAAAAACAAAACAGTTTCATAATTTAAAATTTTGAATTTAAAAATATGAGTTATTTTTAAAATAAATAAATACAAAAATGTTGTCTTTAAGAAAATTAATTATACAATAAATAAATATAACATAATTTAGTAAAAATAATATTGATTTAAATATAAAATTTAAATCTTAATTTTAAAATAGTAGATGAAACTCAATTGACTAAAACCTAAATTTAAAATAGTTCAAAAATATTCGGAAAAGTCCAAAGAAAAAATATGTCTAAACCATAGTATTTAAATTTAAAAGAAATTTCTACAAAAAGATAAAAACCAAACAAAAATAATGAATTTATAATATGATAAATTAATAAAAATATTAAAAAAATTTACAAAAAAATAAAAAAATATTAAATATAAAAACATTTTTCCTTTATTTTATTATTTATCTTCAAGTAAATAGTATACTTGATACAATGTCACAGAATAAACCAAGAAAGATTAATTTTACACTAAATAAACATAAAACATTGAAATCTAAAGTAAAAACGAAAAAAAACAAATGTCTAAACGTAGTATTTAAATTTTAAAATGAAAATCAAATCAAAGATAACAATTTATAATATTATAAATTAATAATATTATATAATTTATTTCAAAAATATCATTTTTAATTTAAAAAAATATTTGTGCTTAATTTTATTATTTATTTTCATATGAATAGTCTATTTGATACAATCTCACATAATAACTCAAATAAAAAGATTAATTCTACAATAAATAAACACAATTTTATAGTACAATTTGGTAAAATAATTTTGATTCAAATATGAAGTTCTAAATCTTAATTACAAAATCACAGATAAAACCCAATAGAGTAAAACTTAAACTCGGAATATTTCACAAATACTCAAACAAAAAATAACGAAATTCAAAGTAAAAATATAAAAACCTAATCAAATACCTAAACCTTAGTATTTAAAGATTTAAAATCAAAACTAAACAAAATCAACAATTTTTAATATGATAAAATGGGTCAAATCACAAAATTTTAAATATAAAAATGTATGTTCTAAGCTCAAATAGAATGAACTTTAAATTTTACTTATATAAAATTCGACCAGTATTAACCCAAATAGATAAGTATTATTTCTAAAATACAAAATTATGCGTTATTATTTAGTAAAATTCTTGTGATTAAAATATAACTTTCAAAATCTAACTTTCAAAGTCTTAATTATAAACTAGATATAAAAACAAATTTAGATTTAAGGTAAATTTGAATATTGCCAAAGTTATCGAAACCAGAAAGAAAAAGAAAAAACAAATAAATGCAAAAGCAAAAAAAAAAAACATCAAACTCCAAAATCAAATATCGACACCATTATATTTAAACATTTAAATATACACAAAGCAGTGAAGTTTTTAAAATGTGCAACACAAAGTTTAGATTTTTAATTAAATAATATTTTGAAGTTCAGCACAGGTAAAACACTAGTTCGAGATTATTACATCACTAAACACTTGTTGAAAGTGTTATTATACGCCAAGGCACATAATGCACGTTAGACATTTTAGAAATATATTTTCTCTATCATCTCCAGTTTCTATCTCCCCCAGAATCTGACGATGTTGATTAATTTCTGGTTGAGATCGTGATTTACTCGGCGGTGATTATGAATAACAAATCGTTTTATCTATCTCATGTGGTGTTGTTATGTTCATCATACACATGATGATATTCGTGATCAAGCATACTCTAATGTTGATGGTTCATCAAGTCATGAGTTTGTCAAATATATTTGATTTGTTGAATCTCCTCATATTTTGAAAAAGTCATGGTAATGGTTTATCGGTCATGTAGAACGAATAAGATTTCTCTCTTACGGAATGTCAAAGGTGCCTCCTCGTGGTTATCGTGGCAATCTTCCATGAGGTTGGTCACTACTAATAATTAATATTAGTATTGTGTTTGTTCACGGCCGTCATTGTTATCATACGATGACGATATGAAAATAGAAACAATTCCTTTCAGATTTGTTTGTCAACGCAGACCGCCACAGAAACCACCATAAATTTATTTTGTCGAGGAGTCGAAAATGGCTCAAATGATGAAACTGCATGTATTTGGAGTGGTTAATGGAAAAACAACACATCAAACAATCTAAATTTCATGCCTCAACAAGATACAAAGAATTTCACAACGACATCAAATTCATATCTACTCATTGAGGTAATGTCAAAAGCATTTTGGAATCTCAGCTATATGTTGTTAGCCAATATCAAAATTGAATGATTGGGTTTGCTGAGTGGGTATCTTTATATATCTAGTAACATATTTTGTTTAGAAAATAAAAACTGAATGATTGAGTTTTTTTGTTCTTATGTTTTGTTCAAGTGTGTCTTAAGCTGAAGCAGAAAAAATTGGCGGATCTTGTAGATTCACGGTTGTAGGCTTATGATGGCGAAGAAGCACTTTTGATGGTGAAAATTGCGCTTTTATGCACAAGACGCTCATCTGCAAGCCGACTTCTCATGTTAGTAGTAGTGAAAATACTGGAAGGAGAGCTGGGCACAGAGATAAATGTCCAGTTGGCCAACATTGGAGAAAAAGACGAGGATGAAGAAAGTGCACCTTTAAACTTAATGCAAATTATGTTGGATATTGATGCGGAGTTCGAGCAACCGGATGATGAGGAGACTTGTGCAAAAAATTCAGAATAGATTTATGAATTACTCTGTTAGCGTGTAAAAGGAAAAAGGAAAGAGAATGTAGCAAGTGTGTTATGTCCTCTGTAATATTTTGTATCTGATTTCTTTGAAAAATCGGTTATAAAATATTTGAAATTTCATACTTGATAATATTTATAAATATTTGCTAAATTTCCATCATATTTGCAAATCTTTAGCAAATATGAAAATTTACCATTATTGGTAAATATTTGAAATTTCATATTTGCTAGTATTTGCAAATATTTGCTAAATTTCCATATTTGCAAGTCTTTAGCAAATATTTAGCAAATATTTAGCAAATATGAAATTTCACCATCATATTTGTACATATTTAAAATTTCATATTTGATAAATATTTGCAAAAGTTAGAAAATATTTGCAAATATGAAATTTCAAATATTTGTCCTAAGATATATAACAAGATTTGTAAAATAATCCAATGTTGCCTGAAACTCATATATTAAGATAGCTTTCATAGAACAACAATTATATGTCGTATTGTTGATTCATTTCTACCACAATTTATATGGATACCATGAGAAAATTCAAAATATGAAAAACAGTAATGAATTTGCAATTGTGTTAGGAATATGGTTCATATAGATCCGAAACTGAAACTGCTATTTAATTTTAGGACATTCAAAGCTTTTTAGACATAAAACACTCATATTATAAAAATAGAAGATCTATCAATTTTCTAGTGTAATATATAAATTATTGAGAATGAAGTTTAAAATCTACGAATAGTTTTGCACTTGTGTAAAAAGCTGCAAACTGATCCTTACAAAGCATATATGGTACAAAAAAACATATTCATGTGGCTTTAGCAACTCTAGATTTTTATTTTTGATCAAATTAACCATAGCTATTTATAATCAGAATTTTGTCATTGGAATATAAATTTGTTTTAAACTATTTTAACACAATTAAATACCACAAATTTGTTTTTAAAATCATATTTTTGAACAATTTTTGGACTGTAGCCTTGAACGAAACCCAATTGTTAATTGAATTTTCTTTCCTCTAGTAGATTCCATACTTTTCTCGAATGAAATAACTTGCAAAAACATGATTTCTTTGTGCTCTCTTGTGATGGTCTTAGGGTTTTTGAAGTTTATTATTTTAATTATGATCATATAACCACATCAATTCTGCAGATTAAGATAACAAACTTCAAAGACCCCAAGACTATAGCAAAACTAGGCATTAGATCAAACGAAATTGAGATTATTCTATACAAATTGAGCCCGTTGATTCGACCCAACCAAAAGATGGAGAAGCGAAGCCAAACCAATACATGTAAAAAAAAAGTGCGAGTGAAAAGACTGAAGAGTCGCATCATTGCTAAAGTTGTGGTTCCATTTTATCCAATTGTAGAAAAAACTTGTTCTTCAATTACCTTACGATCCGTTCAACATAAATTTGCGGAGAAATGCACAAAAATAGAGAAAAATTGTAAGTTTTCAGATAACGATTTCATTTTCAAAAAAAAAAAGAGAAATGTTAATTTTCTCAAGAAATTCTTTGAAAGAGAAAGTATCTTTAGTAAGAATTCAAAAAAGTCTCGACTTACTAAAAATAAAATCAATTGCTGCTAAAAAAGGGGTTGGGAGTCCAGTGATCGTTGGTCTCACATTAAAGAGAAAAATCATATATAGTTGTGTGTTTAAATCCTTATACTATATTTTGGTATTATTTAATACTTATTTTTATAAGTGGACCAATAAATTGTTTGTTTTAGGCAGAATATTACTTAACCGGATCTTATCATATGTCATTATTGCTACATCACAAACTAATTAATCTATTATTATAAACACAAGAGAAATTATTCAGAAGAACAAATGTAACTTCATTCAACACGTGGTAAATTCATTAAAGAAAATATAAGCTTTTCACGTCTCGTTTTGACTTGTTTAATACTTTAATCCTATCATAACTCTTCGAATTCCCTCCAAGTAATGATGTGTGTGTTGGAAATCGGAACATAGTGGAGAAAACACATCATTAGGGTTTAGCCTAATAAATATGATTCCCTTCTAGTTTCAATTCTGACAAAGTTAAGCTTGTCGAAATGGAAGGTGCTTCAAGCAATGGAAAATATTTGAGCAACATCCACTGAAGAGGATGAAACTCGATGGACGTGCTCCATGATCTTGATGTTCTTGATTGTCCTATTTGCTGTGAACCACTCACAATTTATGGTTTTCATGTTATATTTGTCGTTTTCTAAATAGTCGTATTACAATATATTTTTGATTCATTGAGTTTCTTTTTGTTGAATTATATTA
Organism: Orychophragmus violaceus; assembly: GCA_030180135.1. Lineage (NCBI taxonomy): Eukaryota > Viridiplantae > Streptophyta > Magnoliopsida > Brassicales > Brassicaceae > Orychophragmus > Orychophragmus violaceus. The sequence continues at coordinate 89,985,010 of CM058238.1, forward strand.
GTTAGGACTTAGGAAGCGTATTCGTTGAAGATCTTGATATTTTTGTAGGTATTAAAGATTCAGTTTTATACCTTTTTCTTAGGAAATGTAAATATTGCTCTACGACAATTTACGGTTGCTAAAATTTACCAAAATAAGAAAATAATCTTCAACAAGTTTTTTTTTGAAATAATGATTAAGATCTAGAAAATTTGAAAATTCTTCGTCTTATTTTTTATATGACTTTGATTACAAGTATGTGGTTATTTCAGTGTGATAATGAACATATACCTTGCAACTTCTGTTGTCCCAAACTCAAAAACAAATGTTCATCATGTGTTTTTTTTCATTTATAGAAACTGTTGTGGAATAGTGGAGAATGTTCTTAAAATCAAATGCCGAAACGCCAAGTTAGGTTGCACCAGGAATGTTCCTTATGGGAGAGAATCAACTCATGAGAATGAATATTGAAGATTTCTTCTACGTTCTTAGCTTGAAATTGATGAGTGTAATTATAGTAGCTGTCACAATGACATGTACTTTCACTATATTGCTGCCCATTTATCGAAATCTGATCTTTTCAATTAGGGTTGAAAATTTGAAGCGAATCAAACCCGCCGAGCCAAACATAACCAAGATTTTTGATTTTTGGTTTAGGTTTAATTGTGATTTTGGTTTGATTCGATAGATTAAAAGAATCAGTTTACAGTTCAATTCGATTCGATAGTCAAATTGGAGTATTAGAGTAAGAGAGTCGTAGATCGTTACCAAAATTTGAGTAAGAGGAGAGTACGATGATGTAAGCTGAGGGTCGTTTGATTGAATACCAAAGTGGAGAAGTGCTCTCCGAGGCTTTGTAGGGAACATGGTAACGTTTTTATATGGCTTGAAGGCATGAGTCTCGCCCTGCAAATGAAGGTATTAAATGGTTAACAGTAGAAAAACTAAGGTGCTTTTCTATTATGGAAATATATAATTATAGATCGGATATTACTATCCACATGGAAAAATCTATTTCGTGGTTCCTTGCAGCCCATATCCAAGACTGATATGCAACGCTTGGCTCCACAAATCGGCCATAAGAATCCCATTTTCCTTTCTCATGGTTCGGGACTGGTCGTTGGCGTACGACAAGTCTCAAAAAAAAAGAAGCAAAACTTGGCCTTTAGGGTTCGACATGTAATAATACAATGTCTGGTTAGAGGCATATGTTTGCCACAAATCATCTATAAAAATGAAAGAGTTGATAGTGTTTGAAATTATATCCACAACCCTATTTTTTTTTTAATAAAGAAAAATGAATATGTGGATTACCAATGTCGCAAAATGTGTAGGGAACATCATGCCCGTGTTTTGGAGGAGTCGCAAAGGAGAATCTTCTAGTGGAACGACATGTTCCAAGCTCGTAGAAATACTTAGTGTCGTACTGCACAAAGAATAAAAAATGTTTGTCATTTATTTAAGAACCCTATTAAGCGACAAGGTTGTGGGATTATGTTGGTTCATAGGTTTAATTATCAGATTACAACCTATCACATAATCAACTAGGATCTAGGTGATTTGCAGTTGAATCATAAACAGATCAGGATCATTACCTTATGATTGCAGCGGATTGATCAAGGGAATATCGAGATCTGCAAGAGCTGATGATTACCGGCTCCTCCTAGGTATCCACACGCTTACAAGCTACTGGATCAGGCTGCTAGACCAAGCTGGAACAACAGAGAGAGAGGAGGACGGCCAGACCTAAAATCGCAGAAGCTTAGGCTAACTGGCGCCCCTCTTTCCTTATATGGGCCCAAGTAATTAAACTAATGGCTTATCAGGCTTTTGGGCCCAAGACCCAAATCAGACAAAAAGACTGTACTTTGTCTGGCCCAATTCTCTGTACAAATACAATAAATGTCTTGCATCTTACTGTATTAAGTCCTTTTAACTTTCCCGTTAGCTATGGTGTGTGACCCTTTGGGATCATACAATACTGGTAATAAGTACTCAACTTATAGATCAAGAGCGGGCTCTAGCAAGTCATCATGACCTCCCAGTATTTATGACTTATGTCTGATCTCGACACTTATCATACTTTCTAGAGATAGCACAGTAGATTTCAGGACATTCCCAACAATCTCCCACTTGTACTGGAATTCTACATTCCCTAATCCTTTTGTCTCAATATCTCGATCTGGCATAAGGCAAGATGCGTGTCATCCTTATATAGCCAGACCATGTTCATCGGACCATATTTGATACTGACAATGCAAACGACTTGGGCAAGTCCGTTTGGGAGTGGCCACTCTCTTACCAGCTATCAAGTCTCCGATTGGCCTAGAGATATTACCTCCGTTAAACGGCAGGGACAAATCCCATCTTGTTCCATCACTATGAACTACACACTTTATAATACACCCAACCAAGGTCCTTATAGCTCCCAGTTACGAAACAGCGTTAGACAATGATCAAAGCGCATCAATCCATGTGCAGCCACATGCATGCGAACTCAGGTCTAAGGACTATACTCTATAGTCGTAAATGAGAACCTTTTATGACACAGATATCAATATCTTGTAGAGTTCTCATCAGCGGGCCATGTCCGGTCATATGCTCCCTACATATACCTATGTGTTGACTTTGATGCCGCGCATCCATGACCCATGAAACTTGGTCATAAGTCTCAACACACTCTAGTCTCAAGTGGTTGTTGGTGTTCCAATTTCAACAACCTTCGACTATGGACACTATGATTTATGTCATTTCGTTAAATATGGGGTTCCATGATCAAGTCTTTCTCATGTACTTCGATGGCCCATATATTACGACATGAATCATTTTGGAACGATTATTTTATATCACAGTTAAAAATAATCCAGAAATAAAATTTCATTAACATTAAAATGTTTACATGAACCAATCAAAATAACTAAAATAAAGCCCTCATAACTCCCACTCAAAAAGAGATTACATTTGAATATCTCTAATTCCTACAGCAGCAGTATGCAACTCGTGCTTAGGTTTCAGGAGTGGCTTTGTCAACGGGTCAGCCACGTTCTCATCAGTGGGAACTCTGCTGACCATCACTTCACCTCTATTCACTATATCACGAATCAGGTGATACCTTCTCATAATATGTTTTGATTTCTGATGATGTCTCGGTTCCTTAGCTTGAGCAATTGCACCATTGTTGTCACAATACAGTGTTAGAGGCTCAGTGGCATTTGGGAATACACCGAGTTCAATCATGAAGTTCCTTATCCAAACTCCTTCCTTCGCAGCTTCTGAAGCAGCGATGTATTCAGCTTCAGTTGTGGAATCTTCCACGGTGCTCTGCTTGGAGCTCTTCCAACTTACTGCACCGCCATTCAGACAGAAGATGTAACCAGACTGTGACCGGAAATCATCTTTATCTGTCTGAAAACTTGCATCCGTGAATCCACTCATTTCAAACACTTCACTTCCTCCGTAAACCAAGAACTTATCCTTAGTATTCCTCAAATACTTCAGGATATTCTTTACGGCAATCCAGTGATTCTCACCTGGATTAGACTGGTACCTACTCGTCATGCTTAGTGCATAAGCAACATCAGGACGAGTACAGATCATGGCATACATGATAGATCCTATAGCCGAAGCATAAGGTATCCTACTCATGCGCTTAAGCTCATCAAGTGTTTTAGGACACTGAGTCTTGCTTAGTGTAGCACCATGTATCATTGGCGTGAATCCCTTCTTGGATTTATCCATTCCGAATCGATGCAGGATTTTGTCTATATAAGAATCTTGACAAAGTCCAATCAGCCTTTTAGATCTGTCTCTAAAGATTCGGATTCCAAGAACATACGCGGCTTCACCCATGTCCTTCATGGAAAAACAACTTCCCAGCCAGTCTTTAACAGACTTCAGCATTGGAATATCATTTCCAAGAAGCAATATGTCATCGACATATAGGATAAGAAACGCCACTTTGCTCCCACTAGTTTTCTTATACACACATTGTTCTTCCTTGTTTCTGATGAAGTCAAAATTCTTTATTGCCTCATCAAAACGAAGATTCCAACTCCTGGATGCTTGCTTCAATCCATAAATGGATTTATGAAGTTTGCATACTTTCCCAGCATTCTTAGGATCAATGTAACCGTCAGGCTGTGTCATATACACATCCTCCTCCAAGATTCCATTCAGGAAGGCGGTTTTCACATCCATCTGCCAAATCTCATAATCATAATAAGCGGCAGTTGCTAGGAGAATCCGAATTGATTTCATCATGGCCACTGGTGAATAGGTTTCATCATAGTCTATACCATGAATTTGTTTGAAACCTTTTGCCACCAACCTGGCCTTGTAAATCTGGACATTTCCATCCATGTCAATCTTCTTCTTGAAGATCCATTTACACTCGATGGCTTTAGCACCAGCGGGTAAGTCAACCAGTGAAAACACTCGGTTGACAGACATGGAGTCCATCTCGGATTCAGTGGCTTCACGCCACTTTAAGGAGTCAGGGCCTATCATGGCTTCTGCAAAGTTCGAGGGTTCATCACCGTCAATGATCAAAAGATCATGGCAATTAGTCACGAGGAATCCCTGATATCTATCGGGTTCGTGACGGATCCTTCCGGATCGTCGAACTTCAGGTACTTCAGGTTCAGGTTCTATTACAACTTCATGTAATTCATCCTGCTGTTCTTCCTCATTAGGTTGAACAGGTTCCTGTCCTTCTTGAATTTCATCAAGTTGTACCTTACTCCCACTATCTTTCTTAGAGAGAAATTCCCTCTCAAGAAAAGTACAATCCCGAGCAACAAAGATCTTGTTCTCGGATCGCAGATAGAAGTAATAAGCCTTGGTATCCCTAGGATAACCAATGAAGTAGCACTTGTCAGATTTTGGTGTAAGCTTGTCTGAGATTAATCTTTTGACATAGGCTTCACAACCCCAAATTCTGAGAAAAGACATTATTGGAGCCTTTCCAGTCCATAATTCATATGGTGTCTTTGCTACTGCTTTTGATGGCACTCTGTTCAATGTGAACGTTGCGGTCAGCAAAGCATATCCCCAAAGGGATATAGGAAGGTCTGTGTGACTCATCATGGATCGGACCATATCTAACAATGTCTGATTCCTTCTCTCATACACACCATTCCACTGAGGTGTTCCAGGAGGTGTGAGTTGGGAGATGATCCCACACTCACTCAGATGATCACGGAATTCCTGGCTCAAGTATTCTCCTCCTCGGTCCGACCGAAGAGCCTTAATACTTTTACCAAGCTGGTTCTGTACTTCATTCTGGAATTCTTTGAACTTCTCAAAGGTTTCCGACTTATGTTTCATCAAGTAGACATATCCATATCTACTGAAATCATCAGTGAATGTAATGAAGTACTGATAGTTTCCTCTAGCATTTGTGGACATTAGGCCACACACGTCAGTATGTATCAGGCCCAATAGTTCACTGGCCCTTTCTGTGGGTTTATTAAAAGGGGCCCGTGTCATTTTGCCCATTAGGCAAGATTCGCATTGCTCACAAGACTCAAAGTCAAATGAGCCCAAGAGTCCATTTGAATGGAGCCTCTTGACGCGTTTCTCACTAATGTGCCCCAAACGACAATGCCATAGAAACGTTTCATTTTCTTCGTTAGATTTGAACCGTTTTGTATTAATGTTATATACTGGAGTAGATTGATCCAGCATGTACAGCCCATTAATAAGAGGGGCACAGCCATAGAACATATCATTGAGATTAAAGGAACACAATTTATTCTTAATAGAAAAATCAAATCCTTTTAAATCCAATAATGAAACTGAAATGATATTTCTGCTTATAGCAGGTACAAAATAACAATTCTCAAGTTCTAAAATCAATCCAGAAGGTAAAGATAACAAGTAAGTGCCAACGGCCAGTGCTGGAACCTTCGCTCCATTGCCAACCCGCAACTCTACTTGCCCTTGCTTCAACCTTCTACTGTTGCTGAGTGCCTGCACATTAGTACAAATATGAGCCCCACATCCAGTATCTAATACCCAAGTGGTATTATCTGAAGTAGTAGTATTTACTTCAATAACAAAAATACCTGAAGCAGTAGTCGCGAAGGACTTCTTCTTCTCCTTCAGACTTTCCTGGTATTTCTTACAGTCCCTGCGATAATGCCCTGCCTCTTTGCAAAAGTGGCAGATATCAGAAGGCCCAGCTTTAGACACGGGCTTGGGCTTGGCCTTTTCTTTGTGGACTGCCTTGCCCTTTCCTTTGTCTGCAGCGGATTTCTTGAAACCCTTGCCCTTCTGCACCATGAGTACAGACGGGTCCTTGGCCTTCTTCAGATTAGGTTCTGCAGTCTTGAGCATACCATGTAGCTCAGGCAAAGTCTTTGTCAACCCATGCATATTATAGTTCAAGGTGAACTGGTCATATGCAGGAGTAAGAGACTGCATAACGATATCACAAGCAAGCTCTTGGCTTATAGGACAGTCGAGTCTAGTCAAATGATCGAGATAACCCATCATTTTCAGAACATGTGGACTCACTGCTGCATCCTTAGCCATTTTACAGTCCAAGAGATTCTTTACAGTTTGGAATCTCTCTGTACGAGCCTGCTCCTGAAACAACGCTTTCAGGTTTGCCATCAGTTCCATGGGACAAGTCAGGCATTCCCACTGCATCTGCAGTTCGGGAACCATTGTCGCCAACATTAGGCAAACCACATCATTAGCATCTGAAGAATGCGTATCCCAAGCATTCTTCACAGCTTGTGTGGCATTATTCGCAGGTCTAGGGGGGAGAACTCTTTCAAGGACATAAGCCTTCTTCTCCTGCCTGAGCACAAGTCTCAGGTTCCTGGACCAGTTCAGGAAGTTTGATCCGTTCAGTTTGTCCTTCTCAAGGGCAGACCGGATCGAGAAAGTGTTTTGTGTTGTTGTGCTTGACATAGCTGAAATTATGAGACAATAGAGTTTTAGTTATTTAGTTCATAAAAGAGTAATCTTAATAACTTATAAGAAAACTCGCATTGCATTCAAAATTTCTTTGTTTAACCTCATAAGAATGCAATGATTCCGAGACCCATGTTCAACCAAAACCAAAGTGGGCCACTGGCCGTCACCCAGAATTAGCTTTACTTGGTAAGCATGCATACAGCTAGTTATATCTATATAACTCTCGGTTGTGGATTGGGCCCAAGGCCCAATTCACCAGATGTCTCAAGGCCCGGGACTCCCGATGGCCCAGTCAAGGAAACCAATCTCTTACAGCCAAATAATCACTAAAGTCTGGGACTCCCAATGAAATTAGTGACTATATACTACTTTACTTACGCAAAAACAGACACCTCACACTGTAAGCCATATCTGTAATTGAATAAGCGTTAAGTAGCTGACAAGATTGGGCAAGACATCCAAGCTTGATATTGGTTTTGAGGATTTTAGGTTTTCTTTCCAAAAATAGAAGATTACTATTTTGGGAAACTTACTTATTTTAGAAACTTTCTAAATCTAGAAACATGCTAAAAATAGAAATTTCTAATTTAATATTTTATTAAAGTTTTCGGTTGGGTCACAAATTATAGGCCCAATTCTTGGCCCAAGACCACAGAATTCCAATTGGCCCAATAATTTGACATAACCGAGTCGGTTCATTAATTCTGGTCCAAGACCAAATTAACTACTAAATCCAACTGGTTATTTACTAAACCAGACCAGCTCTAAATTATTTGGTCCAACCAAATCAAACTTAGACCAGCCTTCGGTTTAGGTTAAAATTCAATTTTTGAATTTAAATCCGGTTTAACCAGAAATTAAATAATACCAATTGTATTAAATAATTTCCAGCAAACCGCGATTTGGTTAACCGCTTGAACCACCAATTAAATTGGATCGGTTCGGTTAAGTCCAAAATCAGGAAGAAATAGATTGGTCTAACCAATCAATTTTAGCTGATTTTGACCTAACTTGCGGGATAAGGCAAAACCAACGACGAACCGCAATGGCCCAATGGCACGATTGGTTCGCGTCTCGGGTTAGGTGGGACGAACCGCGAGGCTCGGCTTAACCGAATGGCTACTCGCGGAACGTATGTCTCGCCAGCCGGATCACGCATCGCCGGATCGAGAAGACGAGCCAAGCTCGCTTTCGGGACCTCGCACGATACGATCGGGACAGGCGCATCAGCTCGTTGCGATCGGGTCATCGAGACAGCGAGAATCAATCGATCCGATCGATATCGATCGATATCACGCTCCCTCGTCGATCGATACTCGCGTGCATCAGCTCGTTGCGATCGGGTCATCGGGACAGCGAGAAGCAATCGATCCGATTGATATCGATCGATATCACGCTCCCTCGTCGATCGATACTCGCATCCGCTTCGCATACCGATGGGTTTTAATCGGTTTATGCGATTTGCATATTAGGTTTTCAAGTTTTCTAATCAAATTTCTTAACACAAATTCGATTCTAAACATTTAAAAACAACCTAAATATGATCCAAACAGCAAAAACCTAACAACCTGGCTCTGATACCACTGTGGGATTATGTTGGTTCATAGGTTTAATTATCAGATTACAACCTATCACATAATCAACTAGGATCTAGGTGATTTGCAGTTGAATCATAAACAGATCAGGATCATTACCTTATGATTGCAGCGGATTGATCAAGGGAATATCGAGATCTGCAAGAGCTGATGATTACCGACTCCTCCTAGGTATCCACACGCTTACAAGCTACTGGATCAGGCTGCTAGACCAAGATGGAATAACAGAGAGAGAGGAGGACGACCAGACCTAAAATCGCAGAAGCTTAGGCTAACTGGCGCCCCTCTTTCCTTATATGGGCCCAAGTAATTAAACTAATGGCTTATCAGGCTTTTGGGCCCAAGACCCAAATCAGACAAAAAGACTGTATTTTGTCTGGTCCAATTCTCTGTACAAATACAGTAAATGTCTTGCATCTTACTGTATTAATTCCTTTTAACTTTCCCGTTAGCTATGGTGTGTGACCCTTTGGGATCATACAATACTGGTAATAAGTACTCAACTTATCGATCAAGAGCGGGCTCTAGCAAGTCATCATGACCTCCCAGTATTTATGACTTATGTCTCATCTCGACACTTATCATACTTTCTAGAGATAGCACAGTAGATTTCAGGACATTCCCAACAAATGTGAGGAAAATGAACAAACCTCAAGTCCTTTAATAGTGGTGTGATGAAGAAAGCAGAGGTGTAGTCGTAGTATCTATAGGAAAACGTTGATGCTTCAGCGCTCTGATTTGTACTCTTGTCACTATCCGCGATCTAATAATTAACGAAGTTAGAACCATCATCGTTTATTGGTGTTACCCACAATATTATCATGCCTCGACCATTGTGATCTTCTTGCGTTATATGAACCTGAGAAAGAAGAAGTATTCTTTTTTTTCTTTTTTTTAATAAGACTCAGTAACAAAGATGCAAAAACAAATTTGATAAAAGAGAAATTGAAAAATACATGTTCATGAGCGTTTAAACCAGCAGGAGGAGGAAATGTTTCAAGTAGCATCTCTTCGGAAGGTTCAACTACTCTGGTGTAGGTACTGATGACTCCAGCATGGCTCAACCGGGAGATGCTTAGCAACACGGCATCAAAGCAAACGAGTGATAATAAACAATTAAACCTCATGTTGATTTTTTTTTTTTTTTTGCTGCAGAATTCATAGTATTTTGTAAATGTTTGTATGATGCGATTGAATTTATATATATGTGAAAAGTTAATGTATTCTCTATAAATTCTAGTTAAAAGATTTGTTCCAAAGAAAATCAATTGTAAAACTGACTACATGTACAAACATCTGGACTTGTCTCAAGAAAGATATCAACGACATGATGCATATAATCAATCATGTTGCCAACTCTCACATATCTAGTGAAATGCCTGATTGTCTTAATAATATTACTTTCATATCAACAATCATTCATTGTGATGAGTTAGTGCTTTTTCGAAATCCAAACTGGTCCAACCTAACACTATGAAATCCATTTGAACCAAATCAAACCCGCCTAAAAATACAAAACTGAGATTTTTGATTTTTCGGTTTAGGTTTGGACGTGATGTTGGGACGATTTGATAGATAGTTCAGTTTAACCAAAATCTCGAGCTGAAATATTTGAACTACCCGAACTAACCAAAACTAAAAAAAAAATTAATCGAAATTATCCGGAATTTTAACCAAAATTTAACCAAAAGCCAAAAACCAGTTGAATTTAACATATTTTCTACTAACTAAATTAGCAGAAAACGAACCAAATTTTTGTCTATTCATTTTAGCTGAATATTTTGAAAATCGGGCTTGACTGGTATGTCAGCTGAATAGTAGAATAGCGGAATAACTGAATAATTGTTGGCGAAATGAACTGAATTAAGTTTTTGCAGAAAATTACAAAACGCCAAAAAACTAGTTTTAGTGGATTAATCATGTTTTGTTTTTTCTAGTTATATTTTTTCGGAATCACTTTTCAAAAACGTAAAAACGTGAAAATGATGAATGTTACGAATAGTATAAAAAAACGAAATCACGTTTTCAAAACGTAAAAACGTGAATAGGTGGTTTACCATTCATCACCAAACCCAATATGAAATATCTGATATACCCTAAATGGAATGGCTACTTGTGTGACATACAAAAATTTCCTATAATTTATAATCTTTTGGTGTGGATGTCAACCATGACATTTTTCAAAACAAATAAACCCGCGCGGACATTATTGACCTTAGTATATATTGAAAGGGTGCTCTACCCCATGTTACAAATTCTTAAGCTTTTCTCCACACTGCTTCAATTATCCTACATAATCAGATTCAAGAGCAGAAATCAATCAGCAACAGGTTGGACGAAGATTAATCCCAGCTTCAAAATGATCTATTCCAGCTTTATTCTTCCCTCTCTTCTTCCTGAGAATCGAAATCTATTCAAGAAAACAACAAAATAACCAATGGTTCTAAACTTAGATTTCAAACTCTACCATTAAAAATGATATGTTTCTGTTGGTATCTAAACGAAAGGCCAAACCAAACCTTTGGCTTCGTCATCGAGTTCCCATAGTATCCTATGCCAAAAGACAGTGACGAGTAGGCAGCAGCTATCTCGACAGCATTTAGCACCGGCCTATCTCCAGGGACCTTGAGTGAAATCAGAACAACCAAAAGTTGAGATGAACAATCAAAAGAAGGGGAAAAACTGAGAAGGTTCTTCTAATTCTTGGGCTTACAGCTACAGAAGTATCCGCCTGAACCACTAGAATTCCAGCAGTTTTGTCACTAACTCCACTCTCTGAGCCCTCTTGTTGCATGACAGAACGTATAACCTTCATGGCGGCAGATGCTGGACCAGCCTGTGAACTAAGAACATAACAAATCCCTTCTTAGCTCTGATACAGAAGTGAAAGGCCATAACCAATAAAAAAGGGTTTAGGGAAACATACAGTGATAATGAAGTACAACATTCCCTAGCTGCAAATCCTCTCATAAGATACTCTCCAGCTCCAGACACACAACAACCAACTAGAAATGGAGCTCCAAATAGTCCTTTAGAGGATGCCCAACAACCAGAACCATATGTTGCTGCTAGACCTACACGCCCACTAATCTGAAATGCAATATCATGACATAATAATCAGTTTTTTTTTTCATTCTCCTGAAGACAACTACGAATTGATTGTTATTACCTTCATTGCAATACCACCACTTGAGGATCCACAAGCAATGCGTCCTTCACTGTCAACACAAATAACACCAACAGTATCCATGATCTTATCCTCATCTACTGCTGTGGAAGGTATTGATCTTTTCTCACATGTTTCATTCTTCTCGATTTTCATTTGTTGTTCTTCAGAAGAAAGGTTATTCATTGCCTCTACCTCTGAAAGCATACTCTTGAACTTTCTCCACTGATTTATTGCTCTCTCTGTAACCAGCCACTGTTTCAACATACGTATACTTAAAAAATAATTCTCAAGGAATAAAACAACCAAGTGACTGAGAGTAAAGTAAGAGAATGTGGAAATCTCAACCTGTTCAGCTTCTGTGACCGTTTCAGGCAAAATAGCATCTTTGGATTTGGCCCAACGTCGAGCTCCTTCACCAACCAACATCCTGGGGATGCAGATTAGAAAGTTCAATGCTTAACGAAACAGATTCAAAGGTGGGTTGTGATATCAGACAGAAAAATAAAGGTGATTCGTTACATAGGAGGTATACGGCCTAATAGGCTTGAACCACTCATCTGCTCCTTCACCAACAAAGCAGCAATCTTGATGGCATTTCTGACACCTGATCTACATTTCATCTTTCAAATCTTCAGCAATTCTAAATACTGTAATTTTGATACACAAGTTACAAAGAAGAAGGTTGAGATAAGAGCTTTCTACTAAGTACCTGGAACTGCTCCAACGCCACCAAACACCCCTGAATCACCATCCATAAGACTAGCATCGCATTCCACATGACCATCTTCAGTCAGATTAGAGCCTCGACCAGCATTTGTGCTCGGATCGTCCTAATTTAACAATGATTCACATAGGCATCGCTAGAAAAGTTAAGAAGCAGGCAAGCAGCAATTGCAGACATCTACATAGTTATTTCTGCTAAGGACAAAGGTCGAACAAGTACCTCGAGAACTTCAATTGCGGCTGAAACAGCATCTATGCACCCACCAGAATCCTAAATTCAAAAGATACAAAAAGCAAAGATCACACATCGAAATAACTATTTGGACGTATGTGTCATGAGCTATGTTTGAGATTCATGGACTATCCTACATTCGAAAAGAAAGTGACTTGTGTAACGACAACTACCTGGCGAAGTATAGTCGACGCGGCCAGGCAAGCACGTCTAATGACGGATCTAAGTGCTTTCTCGCTAGCCGCCGCGTGATATCCGGCACCGACGTGAACCGCCACGAAAAAGCGCCGACTTGGCTCTGCTCCGTCGCATGCCATCTTTTTCAGGAGAAACCTCTTGGAACTCCACTGAATCGGAAGTTTGGATTATTGTCTCCAGAGACCCTCCCTACCGGAAACAAATCTCATATGCCCCTCCATTTATTAGAATTTTTATTAACATTTTCTTTTAATCGAAAACAAACGAAATTACCAAAAGACCTTATGATTTTCGTTTAATTACATGGTAAACCAGACGCTCTACCTGAACAAACCGAAATCAGAATTCGGACCTTAAATGAACCAAATGAACCATAAAAAATGTGGTTTACCCGATTTATCCAGGTCGGGTAACCCATAGAGTCGGGTTAGATCCGGATAATTCAAAAAACGGGACCTATAAAAAAAAAAACCCCCAAAACCCCCCAATTCATCTCTCTTGAAATCGGGGACCTCTTTCCTTTCGACTTTCGATTCTCCACTCCCTCTCATCTCTCTCAATCTTAACTTCCCCTATTCTTCCTTCTCCTTCGAATCGAATTCAATCACGCGAACCCTTCCGTAAAACATGGCGCCCAAAACTCGTTTAGCCACCAAGAAAATCGAGGATGATCCCGACAATCCTCCTTCTCATTCGGCGACGGAGAGTGTTGTAGCAAGCCCTAAGAAGCCTACGAATGCTCCTCCGCCTCCTCCTCCTCCGGCGACGAAGAGCGGTGTAGCAAGGCTTACAACTACCACGAATGCTCCTCCTCCTCCGGTGAGCGATGTTGTTGGTACGACGACCACGAATCCGGTCGATAATGTTCCGGGGAACCCTCCTCCTGTCGTTAATGATCTTTCTATGGTCCCTTACGAAGAACGAGAAGTTGATCTCGAGAAAGAGAGCGAAGGAGATGAGAGTGAAGTAGAAGAGGATGAAGAAGATGATGACGAGGAGACAGAGAGCTCAGAAGACGGAGACGAGGTCGATTCACAGCACCCGAAACAGCAACCGCAACCAACCCAGCCGAGAGTCGAGGAGACAATAATCCCTTCAGAATCTACGGAAGAAGACGAGGAGGAATCCGAGAACAGCGGAGCTGCCCAATCGGTAAGTGTAAAAATACGTGTAAAACTAGTGAAACCAAGTATAACAAGGGAAACCGGTAAAACTAAGTATAACTTTTGTAGTAAAACTTGGAAAACTGAGTAAAACTAAGCACAACCAAGTATAACTATGTAAAACTAACAATGTATTACAGGAATAACTTGGTAAAACTATTTATTTTTGCAGGAATCCGGTGATGAAATGACAGCCATGCAACCTTTGAGAATGTACTTCCCCCCATCGGAGTACATGAAGAAAATAAAGCTATCAACGCGGTGCTTCTATATTGATTTTCTGGCCACTCTAGATTCATTGAAGCCTAAGCTAAGGACTACCGAACTGGAGTGGTTTGTAGAGCATCCGCAGTTCCAACATATCTTTCACCTGCCGAAACAAGGAAACCACAAGGTGATGGGCATGTGGATGCTACTCCTGCGAACCGCTTGCATCGAGAAGAGGATGGAAGTCTGGTTCGTGGTCTACGGCGTTCCGATTCGTTATGGACTGAGGGAGCATACACTTATCTCCGGGTTAGACTGCCGCAACTACCCTGTTGACTTCAAGCGTTTGGGAGGCCTTAAGTTTGTGAGGAAACATTTTGGGAACGCCGTAGTTAGAGTTCAAGATGTAAAAGACAAGATTTTGAAAATGGGATCTTGTCCAGATAGACTGCAGATGATCGTTCTTTACTTCCTTTGCAACGTCCTCATCGGCCAGACGAAGACTGGAAACGATGCTACTCCGGTGGTAGATTTTTTTCTCAGAGCTGTCGATGATCTTGACTTGTGCCGTAGTTTTCCTTGGGGCAGATTCTGTTACAATCATATGGTCGGTGAGATCTCTCACACAATGGACCATTTTAAAGGGGTTGTCAAGGAGAACAAATCGTGGCCGGTTCCCGGTTTCTGTATCCCTTTGGAGGTATGTACTTTTAAGTTTTTGGTTTGATTAATTGTTCTTGTGCTGATCTCTAACTAATATAGCATATGTGTGCTGTCGTGAAGCTGTTAGCCTTTGAGGCAATTCCTGAGCTAGGGAGAAGTTTCCGCGAGCCGGTTGTAGGGGCAGACCATAACTGTCCAAGGATGTGCAAGTCGCAATTCAAGAGTAACTCAATGAGAGGGTTTCCTCTTTCAAGGATAAATGAAGAACTTGCTTTGGCTAAGTGTCCTCAGGGCATTGAGAACATCTTGCCAACACGAGATGGACATGAAGAAGCTCTTCTTGAGCGTTTCTATGAACAAAGTGATGTCCATGACCTTGACGATCCTGTTGTTGATAGTTGGATGAAGCTAATTTCGGCTAGAAAGAAGGTTTTTTTCAGGTGATGTACGATGAGGAGAAGGCTTTCCGGCATGTAGAGGAGGCAGAAGAGCTAAAAAAACGTGAGGAAAAGAGTCCTGCTGCCATTGATGCACCTGGAACTTCGAATACTTCTAATAGCGAACTTAATGCCATCATGAAAGGGATACAGTCAACTATGGAAGATGGATTTAAGCTCCTGCATGGGAAGTTTGACGAGATGGATAAGAGAGTCAGACCCATTGAAGAATACATGGATCATATGAAAGATCTAGAGATCCAGAAGGCAGCAGAGAAGGCTCTTGGTAAACGAATGGTGGGGGATACATCCAATGCTCTTCAGAAGCGCAACACAAGGTCGAGGAAGGACTAGAACTTGATGTTAAGTTCTATGTTCGTATTTAAGTTGTTTTTGAAACTTGTTTTGGATTTAAGTTGTTTTTGAAACTTGTTTTGGATTTAAGTTGTTTTGGAGTTGTTTTTTATTATACTATGTTGGTAATGTTTGCAAGTAAAACAATGTAAAACTGGTAGAACAATGTAAAACTGGTAGAACTATGTAAAATTGGTAGAAGTAGGTTGTGCATTTAAGCAATAGGATAAACTCTTAAACATGTCTTAAACATCAGGACAACATTTGGAAACATTCTAATAACATTAAACACTTGTAGCCCATTTTCCTAGCAATTCCTTAAGCTTTTCAATCTCTTCACCTCTTTTCTTGAGCGCCAATCCCAACTGCTCAATTCGATATTCGTGGCTTTCAATCTTCACGGCCTGGGAGGAAACAATATCCCTTAAGATAGTGGCTTCTTCCACGACGCCCCTAACCCAAAGTTTCCGAATGTGTAGCCCATTATCCTGCACATAAAAAAACTCTCCTTAAACACTGAACAGAACCAACAAATCACCAAATCATCATAGCTTACCCTAAACGCATTACAAACAAAGTGTCTCTTTCCCACGTCAGGTTCAAGCTCCACAATGATTCGACCACCGCACGGGCATCTTGTCGGTATGCCATTGTCAACATGTGCGATGAAGCACATCCTGTCGTACTCCTTTTTCATCTGCTTCATGTCACTGTAGTAAGGATCGGCTTCGAATTTGTCCATGTCCAAGAGAATATGGTAGAAGTTGAATTGAGAGAGTAGAAAATGAAATGGGAGAGGAAAATAATTATCGAAAACCTCGTGAAAGGAGAGAGGACGAGGACAATACCCGATAAGGAGAGAGAGTGGGAGTGAGCAGAAAAAGGAGGAAAAGTATATTCTTGGGGTTTGGGCGCCAAAAATATTGGTCAATTCTGAATTTTGCCGCCGAAAAAATTGTTAACTTTGAATTTTCCCGCTAAACAAAATTACACATAGTTTTACAGGAGTTTGTAGTTGTACAAAGTTTCTTAATAGTTTTACTTTGCCTGTTTTCAATATATTCAGTTTTACTGGAACTTTAAATTTGATTTTATAGTTTTACAGATTATTTTACACAATTGATCTACAAATCTAGTATTTATACGTAATAATATGTAACATTCCTCAACTTATGAATATGCATCCTCCTAACGTGTCCATTGGACGAAAAATGTTCTTGAGAGTATATGAACATTGTTGGTGATTTCCAATCTGTGTAAACTATGTTGATTGATTTTCATTCGACGTAATATAACCCATTGTCTTACACATAAAATGTGATCCTACAAGTTAAAATCTCTTATAGCTATATGTTTATTATTTTCTCTAATGATGTTCATTATACTTACGATAATCACTTCGTTTTACACAGATGGACCTATAATAAGCATAGATGGACTTATAATAAGCCAATGCCCACATCTCCGTCAAATAGTATTTCGAAATCAAATCAACGAGTCTTATTCTGTTAGCACTTGCACGAGCTCTATCGCTATTTTTGTATATTATGTATGCTGCTAGAGCATGTAGACAAGTGTACATCTGAATATTGAAGAAACCACAGGAGCAAGTTTTCGATTCCAAGTTCACCAAATAAACCTTTCCATCAATATCATCGACTTCGTACTCGAGCTCGAAAGTGTTTACCTCCCTCATAGCTAATGTCTTAGCAATTGGCCAATTTTGATGCACGAAGATCTGGACCAAAGGCACGAGATTGTCTTTAGCATCTCCAGCTACGGCTTCTTTCCTATGCTTGTTAAACCAATCCGAAAATTTGCGAATGATAGTATCAAGCAGTGGCATTAAGGAGTACCTCCTCGCATCAAGAAAAGTCTTGTTCAGACATTCCGCAGAGTTACTCTTGTCCAAGTTGTATCGTTTACCTGGAAAAAAACATCTAACCCATTTTTCCTTGACGGTAGTTTCCTCCACATACTTCGCGGCTGAAGGATATCTCCTCTTAAATGTCTCGTAACTACTATATAACTCAGCCGCTGTGTGAGACCAACCTATCTCCTGAAACCTATCATCGACTACTGTTTTGTTTACATTACCAGCACGTGATTTCACGTTTTGGGATAAATGCCATAAACAGTACCCATGGTGAGCTAGTGGAAACACGTTTGCTATTGCATTGATGAGGCTTTGATTTCTATCACTCACAAATACCAATTCGGACGAGTCGCCTATAACGCTTTTCAACTTCTCGAAAAACCATGTCCAACTAGGTGTATTCTCACCATCAAGAACACTGAACGCTATGGGATAAATGTGACGATTAGGATCCTGACAAATGGCGAAAACTAGTACACCACCATATCCGGTATTGAGGAAAGTTACATCAACAATTATCACTTTCCTCATGCATGCAAACCCTTCAATGCTAACTCCCAAAGCTATGAATAGATACTTGAATTTGTTTTCCAGATCCACTTCCACATCAGTTACCGTTCCAGGATTAACCTGTTCTAACACGTACAGATAACGATACAACATCTTGTAGCTATCTTCCGGGCTACCACGCAAATCACAAACTGCTTGAATTTTCCCTCTTAACGCCGTAGAGTAAGATATGTCTACTCCATATTTTCGCCTGGCTAGATCAATGATGGTTCTAGGCTTTGGAGTTTCGAAGTTCCCAGGATATTCCTCACTCAAATACGATGCAACTAGCTGTGATGAGCCTTTCATACAATCAGCGCTTCCAGTTTGATCAACACGGTTGCATGTGTGCATATTCGTGTACGTTCTAATAGAGAACATATCCGAGTTCGGGATCCTTGCTGCTCGTAGACCCCAATTACATCTCTCAATAGAACATTTAACTACCCACCGCATTGTATCAGAATGTTGCGTAACATACTCAAAAGAGTTTTTAAATGCCAAACTCTCTACAAACTCTATAACCGCCTTCTTATCTCGGAATTCTTGACGCACAGTCAACCCAAAACCGTCTTCCCATGGCGCGACAAACTGACTACTTTCAACAACAGGTGGTACCTCACGATATTCATCACGCCTACCAGACGTATCATCCTCTTTCACCTGCTCTTCCTCTCTCACATGCTCTTCCTCTCTCACTTGCTCTTCCTCTCTCACTTGCTCTTCCTCTCTCACTTGTTCTTCTTGACTTGCTTGACCGTTTTCAACAAACAACGGCACAACATTATCTCCTATTTCTCCGTTTTCAACAAAAAATGTCAAGGCATTAGGTCCTACTTCTCCGATTTCATCATGGTCATAGTTTAAACCAGCAGAGCTTTTCCCCGCTCTCGACTGTTGCGTGGGCAGCTCCAGTCCAGTCACGACCTCCACACACACAAAAGACTTCTACGGTTCTCTTTATCAACGGTCATTAGATAACCACAAAGATCTTCGTCATCAGAAATACTCATATGTTCCTCACAGCCAACCACCAACGGAATGTAACACAATTCCAATCTAACCTTATTCTCATCTAACGCATGCTTCTTGTAAAGCTTATGGATTACCATCTCCAAAGTTATCTCCTCTTTAAACACTAGGCTACACATGCGCCCCTGATATTTATAATGGATGCACACACTCTCACTCATTCTATCCTGCCAAAACAAAAGCAAAAAACTCAGTACTTATAGTTGTACAAAGTTTGTTATCAGTTTTACAGAAGTTGTCCTCAGTTATACCAGTTTTACTAGTTATACCAGTTTTACTAGTTATACCAGTTTTACGAGTTATCAGTTAAACATACATCGGTTATACTAGTTGTCCCCAGTTCTACAACAACATGAACACAAAATTGAATCGATTTCAAGATCATCCAATTACAACAACAATATACTCAATTCGTAGTCTAAATCAACCAAGAATCAATGGCTAAACAACAATGTAGCAACTCATCAGCTGAATCTACCAAAAAACAATCCAAATCATCCCAAACGGATCCCAAACCCATTCAAATTGAGCTGAATGCAGATCGAGGGGAAGTCACAAACCTCGGTGGGTTGACGGAGCACGACGGAGGCGGCGATTGGCAATCGGAGACGCGACGGCGCCGGCAAAACCAGTTCAGATAAACGGAGGGGATCCCAGAGGGGAAGCCTGGGATTCTATTTTTTTTTCTCCAGAAAACCAAATCCCGATCCAATTCTCTTAAACCCAATTCCAACCCAATCCAATCATAACCAATTTCGGAACCAATTCCCCCATTCCAATTTCTGATTTTTAAACAACCAATTTCATAGTAAACCAAGGGCAAAAGCGTCAAACCACATTTCATTAAAGTGGGAAGGGTATGGGAGATTAGTTGGGGGTAGTGTAGATTTTTTTTAGAGCCATAAGGCTACACGAGAAGTTGACCCCCTTGACAAACATACCGTTCCCGAATTACAAAGGTAACATCGTGGCGTTTTGAAGATCCAATGATATACATGTGAACATCCTGCTGTTTTGAATTGTGTAGTAAAAGACGTTATACACCCTGAGGAGCCAGATCAATTACAGACAAATGCCAAAATTCATTTCATTCACCCTCTTTACTTGAAGTCTCATCTTCTTCGTTCTTTGCGATCCTTGTGATTTCTCTAAGGTAAGTCGATCTCTGGTCATGAGTACTCCAGAATCATGCTATTAGAATACTCAATTCGAAGAATCTATCATCAATTTCGGTTGTAATTTGTTGTTAGCGGGATAGGGCTTGCTTCAGAGTTTACAGCATTTTGCTTTTATGTACTGATCGATCTGCTCATCTTCGTTATGGAATTAGGAAAAGGAACCTGTATTTAGTGGACTGACCGGATCGAATCTAAGAAAAATGGGAGGAGCTGAGCATGGACATGGAGCAGAAGGTGGCGATTTCAGAGCCAAAGTTTGGAGCATGTCTGGTGGGCCTTACTGTAGACCCAAGCACTGGCGTCGGAACACTGCCGTTGCAATGTTCGGCATTTTTCTTGTCTGCATCCCCATTGCCATGAAGTCTGCGGAGCTCGAGGTATATTCTTCATTTCATTGGTCAGTGTGTGTTGTTTGCCAGAAATAAGAGATTAGTGAAGGGGAATTGCTTGGATTTTGATCCAATTCATTGTCTAGCATGATTTAGGGAACATTTGTATTGATTATTTGATAAACTTCTGGAGCTTATCATTTGAGATTCATTACTTGCAAGTTTGGATGTTTCTGATCATACATTTTGTGTGAACCTATTGTAGCATATAGCTTTGGTTTATATATTTCACAAGATGGCAGCCTCCAAGAACATTATAATGTGTTGGAAGTAATATTAACCACCTTTAGTTCCATTTGTTATTTCATGAGTTATTCATCGGTCATCAACTGTACTTCTGACGATGTGTATTGTTGAATATTTGCAAATGGTAACCTATTTGTGATGTTTGCCTGTGACTTGAATTTGATTTCCACTCCTATATAACTCTCTTGAGCTCTCGAAACCCTGTGCTCCATTGCCATGTTACTTTACTTTGTATGTTTGTGTGACAATTTTGTGAGTTTATTGAATCTCTTGCTGTAGCTGGTCGCTGAAATCTAATCTGCTTAACTCATGTAACTTAAGTGCATCGTATATGGTTTAAAGAGTGGTTTGGGTGCAAATAATCGAGGGCTTTTAAGTTCTTTTGTTTTTGGAAGCCTAATACTTGATTCGAGTCAATTGTTACAAGAATCAAGCACTTATATTGTTATATATTGTGTATCTCCATGCTCCTCCGTAGTTCCCAACTTAAGAGAACTTTTTTGTATTGATTACAGCAAAGGCCGCACATGCCGGTACGACCAATTCCATCACAGATATGGTGCAAGAACTTTGGAACCAAGGACGATTACGAAAAAGAGCACTAAAGAGTTTTGCTTGCTATTGAGAGAACTCTTTTGCTTAGTCTCTTATTTGCAGACGACAATGTGAGCATGACAAAACCCCTTCTAGATCTTTCATTTGAATCTTTCACAGTATTGTGACCATAATAATCTGTCTTTGCCTTGCCATGTTAGAACGCAGGGAATTTTCCCAAATTTAAGAAATTTCATGATTTTACAAAAACCCAATTTGATCAAGTATATTTCTGGGTCGGTTTTATCTAAGGGAGATCCCATCAGGCTTTTGAAACAATATTATGCCATTTTACTTTGACCGGTTTACGAAACAATGCTTTAAGAATCTGATTATAACAAAATGTGCGAGTAGCTAAAATTTGCATTTCTTGATGTTCCATGAATGGGTTTTATTCTTTTTATATTCTTTGTGGCATCTGGTTCTACATAGGCAAATTGTTTTTAGTTCATAAAATAATGACACAATAAAATTCTTCATCAAGAAAAAGGAAAAAAATAATATAAAATATATATTTTCTCTTTTAATATGCGAAATATATCAGGGACTTCACATATTTTTTTCCTGTTGGTGATACACAAATTTGAAAATCTTTTTAAAAACGTGCTTTAGGTTGTTAACTTGTGATGTAATTCGACAGCGAATAACCCTTAAATGATCTTTGTACAACTACCAAAAATAGGTTAGGAGTTATTCGATTCAAAGGCATAGACATGAACGGTAGAAAATAAAAGAAGAGAAACAGTGGTCAGAGTTAAAAGCTGACGGTTTCGAGTCACCACAGCGAATATAAGTTGTAAAAAAAAAGGGATGGTTTTCTCTTCGAATCTCAATATATTCTTCCCTTTCCTTTTCTTCTTCGATTTTTTAATTTTATTTAGGAAGCCGTAATATTTGACCCAAAAAAAAAAAAGTTAGGAAGACGTAATAAATTTTTACGCTATGGGTAAAAGCGGAAATACGACAACACGGAAACACGTGTCAATGATCTAACGGTGTGTTTGTCAATGTCCTTTCACCTCTAATCTTCTTCTCTAATTTGCCAGGAACCGTGTTTCCGTTTATACCCTTCTTGCCCGTTTTCTTTTTGGGCAACTTCTAATTTGTTTTCCCTTTCTTGCTTTTTCGATTTTACCATTTTTTTTGGTTCCAATGAATTGAGAAATAAAAATTTGAGTAAAAAAATGTAAAGAAAACAGAAGTAAATGCCTAATTTATTGTCTGACCCTTTCTCTCTTAGAAATCCCCTGGCAGGTCTCAGACATCTTCCCTCTTCCTCAGACAGCTTCCTCTTCTTTATACTCTCTCACACTCGAAGAGGAGGAGGAAGAAGAAGAAGAGATCAAAGCTAAAGGTTTGACTAATTTTACTTCATAAAATTTTCAATCTCTATCTCTCTCCGTTTTTTTCTTTTTTTTTTTCTTTTCAATTTTGTGTTGAACTTTTCATATCATCTAATTGCGGTTTGCAAATTATGTATCTTTGTGGTTTTAAGTTGGTCGGATCTTTAGAGTGATTTTCGGGACCGATGATGTGGAAGAACATTGCTAGCTTCTCCAAGGCGGCGGCAGCTGCAAGAACTCACGGATCTCGGCGCTGCTTGTCGACGGCGATTCCTGGTCCTTGCATCATCCACAAGCGTGGTGCGGATATCCTTCACGATCCATGGTTTAACAAGGTTTATCTATTCTGTTTTCCTCTGATCCATTCCCCCATTTTTAGGGTTCTAAAAGATTGGTTTCATTAACTCATAATGCTGATTGTCGAAACTTTACGGAAGTCAGTTTATAAGACTGTTAAGTATTGTCAACTCTAAATCAAGTCAGCGACGAGACGAGAATGATCATCCTCTGTTTGGTGCTTTTTGATTAGATTGAAGTATTTGTCTTTCTCATATTTGCTGTCTCTGTGGGTGCAGGACACAGGCTTTCCTTTGACTGAGAGAGATAGATTGGGGCTACGAGGCTTGCTTCCTCCTCGTGTTATCTCCTTTGAACAGCAATATGACCGTTTCAGTAAGTGATGTTAAGACCTTTGTATCCATTTGCAGAGATGATTGATTATGTGTTTCTGAGACTTTTGTATAAACGAACTTGCAGTTGAGTCCTTTCGGTCTCTAGAGAGGAATACACAAGGGCAACCAGATAACGTTGTATCATTAGCAAAGTGGAGGATTCTTAATAGGTTGCATGACCGTAACGAGACTTTGTACTACCGAGTGAGTTCAAACTTTCCTTTTTTATTATCCGACATGACACATCCCTGAGACATAAACTAAATCTTGTTCTCTGCAGGTTCTTATTGATAACATCAAAGATTTTGCCCCAATTATATACACACCCACGGTTGGACTGGTTTGTCAGAACTATTCGGGTTTGTATAGAAGACCCCGAGGGATGTACTTCAGTGCCAAAGACAAAGGAGAAATGATGTCTATGATATATAACTGGCCAGCTCAGCAGGTAGATATGATTGTCATCACAGATGGCAGCCGTATTCTTGGCTTAGGTGACCTTGGAGTCCAGGGAATCGGGATTCCTATTGGAAAGCTCGACATGTATGTGTCTGCAGCAGGAATCAATCCCCAAAGAGTATGTTCGATCTCGACATGATCTGTTTGTGTTTCTCTTTACAAAACACGGGTTTCATCTCCTTATTCGAAAATTATACGCTTGTTCATCTTCAGGTTTTGCCAGTTATGCTTGATGTGGGCACAAATAATCAAAAGCTCCTACAGAATCCTCTCTGTAAGCTACTTTTATTAGTCGATATGATGCACTTCTATGGATGTATTTCCTTTGATACTAAAATCATGTATCTTCTCGATTTTACAGATTTAGGACTCAGACAACCTAGGTTGGAAGGAGAGGAGTACCTTGAGATTATTGATGAGTTTATGGAAGCTGCATTTACACGTTGGCCTAAGGCCGTCGTACAGGTATATAAATACATCTTAGTTTCTACTTTGGATTGACCTTTTGGTGGTGAGGATGACTAAATAGTTGTTTCCATCATAATAGTTCGAAGATTTCCAAGCCAAATGGGCTTTTGAAACTTTGGAAAGATATCGGAAGAAGTTTTGCATGTTCAATGATGATGTCCAGGTATGTTCTCATCATTTCAGTTTAGCTGCTTGTGCTTTATGTATATATTTTTTTAATAACAAGGCTGGCGTATGATTTCTCAGGGAACTGCTGGTGTTGCTCTCGCTGGACTATTGGGAACTGTAAGAGCCCAAGGTCGGCCTTTGTCCGACTTTGTGAACCAAAAGATTGTGGTGGTGGGAGCTGGAAGGTACTTGGATATCCACTTGAAAAATCTTTCACTAATTTTCTATTTCTGCAGTAACTCTCTTCTCATCTTCGTATTGTATATTTCTTCTGTTCCTTTCAGTGCAGGGCTCGGTGTAACTAAGATGGCAGTACATGCAGTTGCAACAATGGCAGGCATCAGTGACGCTGCTGCAACAAAAAACTTTTACCTGATAGATAAAGATGTAAGTCTCTGTTATGCCTTACTTTACGCCATCTGAATGGGCTCGTATTGCTTGATGATATGTAATTTAGCTTGTATGGTTCCACGTGTCGCGTTGACTTTGAAACTGTCATATTATTGTATTTTTAGAGCTTGCTTTTGGATGTTGTTTTAAGCACCTAGAAGAAGTCAAAAACATTTTAAAAAGTTATCCATCTGACATTCTTTCTTGTCTTGGTCAGCATATTGTTTTCGTCAATATTACCTCATAAGATCTTGAATAATCTAATGAAAACGACTGATTGGGCTTCAGGGTCTTGTCACCACGGAGAGAACAAAACTTGACCCAGCAGCTGTACCGTTTGCTAAAAATCCAGCTGAGATACGTGAGGGAGCAAGTATCGTTGAAGTGGTAAGCTTAAGCCTTATTGTGGTCTGGACTTGCCCAATTATTTGACTTCATGTTCTTTCTCTACAACTGTCCATGAAAGTTGAGACATAATAATAATGTCATGTTTCCTTGTACAAATTTGTTCAGGTGAAGACAGTGAGGCCACATGTTCTTCTTGGTTTATCTGGAGTTGGTGGCATCTTCAGTGAAGAAGTAGGTGGCTTTTCAACAAACCTATAGTTTCAGGATATATTAGTAACAATTTTTTTACTTATATGGTTTATTGGTGTCAATTATGCAAAAGGTTCTCAAGGCAATGCGAGAATCTGATTCATGCAAGCCCGCCATTTTTGCTATGTCGAATCCCACCTTGAATGGTTTGTGTTTTTATGTTTCAAAATAATGTAAACATTTTTCTTGAAAGATCTGTTCTGAGCACTTTTTCTGTGTGACAGCCGAGTGCACTGCTGCTGATGCATTTAAGCACGCCGGAGAAAACATAGTCTTTGGAAGTGGAAGCCCATTTGAAAACGTTCAACTTGGTATGTTATAGTGAGATGTTCACATATGGCTTTTGTAACTCTAATTGCTTAATATGTATTTCCACTTGCAGAGAATGGTAAATCTGGGCATGTGAATCAGGCCAACAACATGTACCTATTCCCCGGGTTTGTTTTCGTTCTTGAAAACTGCTTCAGTAAATCACATTTTAAACGCATTAGATTTAGTTCAATCAACTGTGCTTATTGTCGTTTCCAGGATCGGGTTAGGGACTCTTCTATCAGGTGCACGTATTGTAACTGATGGAATGCTGCTAGCAGCTGCTGAATGGTAAGATTGCATTTGGTTCACTTCCATATCCCACCATAAAACAATAACAAAATTGGAGCTTGTGATAATATATTAAGCTGACGATTAATATATTTTTAAATGTAACGCAGCCTTGCGTCCTACATGACTGACGAAGAAGTCCAAAAAGGCATCCTTTATCCATCGATCAACAAGTATTCCTTCTCATTCTTATCCGTTGATTTTGTTTAATATCTAAAAATGGTTATATTAAGTGATTGGTTTTTGAACAAAATTCAGCATCCGACACATAACAGCTGAGGTTGGGGCCGCTGTTCTACGAGCTGCGGTTTCTGATGACATTGCAGAAGGACATGGCGATGTTGGTCCCAGAGATCTCAGCCACATGTCTAAGGTATATCACCAAAAAATTGATGATTTGCTATGTATCAAACATACTAGAAGTTGGATATGATTGCATCTTTGTTTTGATTCAATAGGAGGAGACAGTGGATTACATCACACGCAACATGTGGTTCCCAATTTACAGCCCTCTCGTGCACGAGAAATAGACAGTGACTCTTTTAACACTCTCAGCTTTCATAGAAAAGCCAAAAGACAACAAAATATTATTCCTCTTATTTGGGATAAACAACATTCTTTCTTCTTTTCTCAGTATTTGCTACAAAATCCATAATGATAATGTTTAAAAACGAAGAACAGGAACAGGGGTTAGTTCTAGGTCACCTGTCCCTTGTCCTTTTTGACATTTTTATAATTTATTACGATGATGTCTGAAAAGATTATATACATTTTCTTTTGGCAATTAATATTGCTTTGAATCCGCTCTACCATTATAACTCTTCATTGGATGATTTAGTAAATTTTGGTGAATAGTGAAGAAAGTAGGGGTTATTGGCAGATGAATTCTAAGCTAAAGTTTTGAGATTATAGTTATGAATTCTTAAAACTAGGTGTTGTACCGTGCGCGGGGGTGAGGTTGCCTAAAAAAATCACTAATAATAGTTTTAGTTCAATTTTCACCATAATAATCCTTTATTTGATAACTGGAAATGAAAAACACAAAATGGCGTCATACTAATAGGCAAGGGTGCGGAGGTTATAGGCGGCGGAAAAAAATGGGAGCTTTCTACTTTATATTATAAAGATAATTTTTTTTTTTAAAGTCAAATGATTTTAAATATCCAAAATAACATGACAACAATTTTTTTGAGATAAAAAACTGATAATAAACAACTGATTTATAAATGGGGGCCTTATACTTTGGTCCATTTATTTCTTTTGTTGTTGTGGTCTTTTAGGTTTTTTTATAACATATACTCAGATCTGTTTTTAAGTTGGTTATGCTCTATTTTTGAGCTTATCAAGTTGCTTTTATCTTTACTATTACCGCAAACGGATCTTTTAAAAAAACGGGGGCCCTAGACTATTGTCTCAGATGTCTTTGCTCAGCTCCGCCACTGCTAATAGGTCATGATAATAAATTATTTGAACCGAAATACTACAATCACAGGCATAAAAGTTTGAAACTTAAAAAGAAAAAAGGCAGAAAAAGAAGGAAAAAAGAGCAATCAATATTAAAAAGTGTTGTCTGATTAACCAAGGATGGTGGTTTCAGCGATCATGGAGGTGACGACGTAAGGATCCATGTTAGAAGCTGTGTTACGATCTTGGAAGTAACCTTTGCCTTCTTTCTCCGTGTCTCGTCCACCTCTAACCGAAGCTCCAGGTTCGCAACTGCCCAAAAGAACTTGTTGAGTTCTTTTTTTCGTGTCTCGTCCAAATCTAAGAGAAGCTCCACGTTCACAAATCCCCAAAAGAATGTGTTAATATCTGCGGTTTCATGCTTTCGATTGAACCGACCCTCAATGCCTTCACCGTAAGCAGTAATGTGCTCTTTGTGCTTCAAGTCGTGAAGAAGGACAATATATTGCTCCAACCATACTCAATCCGAGTGGACAATGCCTACATGGTCCACAAACACAATAAACTAAGATGATATTTGCAACGGCTAATGAAAAAGTACTATAAACTTTCTTTTTTAGGTCACAAAATGTATTAACTCACATTCTAGCCATTGCTGAGCCAAAGACGAAGGCAATAACCAATATAGAATAATGTATTTTTTAAGACACTGCTATTTATGCAGAACATAACTATCTCTTAAGGTATAAGTTTATTTATGAATACCTTCATATATCGAGTCAAAAGGCCAGATTTCTTCTGACCAACCCCTGAATTGATACAAGACAACTCCAATGAAAGCTTCTCTATTGCTTTCTTTATCACTCTTAATCCTCCATCATTCCTCATCGACTTCTTACTGTACTTGCAGTGAGCTCCTGCTCAGTTACAATCACCCTAAACCAGTGCAACAATGTTACAACAATACTTATTGCACATGTAGAGCATTAGAGATGTGTTAAGTGTTGGATCCCTATGGATCTAGGGTTTGATATATTGAATGAAAACCAACCTCGTTCTTACCTTTCTGGCAGCGGAATTGAGATGGTGAACGAGATCAGTGGAGCAACACAAACGCCTTGCCTCTACCAGATACACACGCACGCTTCACTGGAAACGGGATGCTAGTGCCGGATCAACGGGATCGATTCTCTCTGGTGTGTCTAGTGTTTCTCTCTCAAAAACTTGACGGCTCCTCTCGTTTAGGTCGAACTAAAACGAGTTTATTCGACCTAAACTTGCTTAACGGGCCAGACTCAATTAAGCCATAACCAGAAAAGCCTGTTCGGAAAAACCGAACTGTGTCGACCGACACACAAGCTGTGTCGATCGACACAACACCATTATATCGAATCTTATGTGTATTTCAATACACATAATATGATCATTGCCACAATGATCATTCCCATGTCGTAGCTTCCAGTTCGCTTAGGTGTGTGACCCTATAGGATCATATAATACTGGCAGTAAATCCACGACCTACAGATTGCAAGAGGCTTCTAGCAAAGCATTGCAAAACCCAGTATTATACGAATGTCTGATCTCGACACACAACTATCTCAGGAGTGAGTACAAGTGTGATTTCAGGACACTATCCCAACAATCTCCCACTTGTACTGGAATCACCAATTCCTATAATCCTTTTGTCTCTATATCTCGATTTGGCATAAGGCAAGATTAGTGTCATCCTTATTTAGCCAACATCGTGTTTATCGAACTCCTGATCTCATACTGAACATTACAAACAACTGAACTACAGTTCGTTTGAGTGCGGCCACACATTTTCTCAGTATTCAATCTTCGATAGGCCCTGAGATATTTATCTCCCGTTATACAGGAGGGACAAATTCCATCTTGTTCCATCCCTGTTTCAACGCGTACTTCATGATACACCCGAACAGTGCCGTTATAGTCGCCAGTTACGGGTCGACGTTTGACAAGGTCAAAGTGTACCAATTCATATGCAAGAAAGCATGATGAACTCAGGTCTAAGGACTATACTCTATAGTCGTAATGAGAATCTCTTATGACACAGATATAACTATCTTGTAGACTTCTCATTAGCGGGTCATGTCCGATCATATGTTCACTAACATATATCTATGTGACTGACTTCGATAATCATATCATTGGCTCCATGAAACTTAGCCAACAGTCACCTCACAATCTAGTCTCTACCGGTTGTTAGTGTCCCAATTCTACAACCTCGACTAGGGACAAAATAATTCATTAACTTATAGGGTTTCATGATCAAGTCCTCAACTTGATGACCTATAATATGTCATAAACTTATTTGGGACCATTATTTAGATCACAATATAAATAATGCTGAAATCAAATTTCATTGAAACACTTCAAAGAATGTTTACAAGAGCGTCTTATTATAACTTAAAATATAACCAAAAACTCCCACTAGAATCAAGATTACATCATAAGATCTCTAATGCCTACAGCAGTCGTATGACTCTCATGCTTAGGCCTTGGGAGTGACTTGGTCAGAGGATCATCGACGTTCTCATCTGTCGGAACTCGGCTGATCTTTACATCACCTCTATTGACAATATCACGAATCAAATGATATTTCCTCTCAACGTGTTTGGACTTCTGGTGTGACCTGGGTTCTTTCGCCTGAGCAATGGCTCCATTGTTATCGCAGAATAAAGCCACTGGCTCCAAGATACTAGGAACCACACCAAGTTCAGTCATGAACTTCTTGATCCAAACAGCTTCCTTTGCCGCTTCTGAAGCAGCAACATATTCAGCTTCCGTTGTGGAATCAGCTACGGTATTCTGCTTAGAGCTCTTCCAGCTCACCGCACCGCCATTTAGACAGAAGACAAATCCAGATTGTGATCGGAAATCGTCTCTGTCTGTCTGAAAACTCGCATCAGTGAATCCATTCACCACAAGTTCATCACTTCCTCCATACACAAGGGATTTATCCTTAGTATGTCTCAAATACTTGAGAATATTCTTGACAGCTGTCCAGTGTTCCTCACCTGGATCAGATTGGTATCTGCTTGTCATGCTTAACGCGTAAGCTACATCTGGACGAGTGCAGAGCATGGCATACATGATAGATCCTATTGCAGAAGCATAAGGAATCCTATTCATGCGTTCTCGCTCAGCAGATGTCGCCGGACACTGCTTCTTGCTGAGACTCATGCCATGAGACATTGGAATGAAGCCCTTCTTGGAATCTTGCATCTTGAATCTGTGCAACACCTTATCAATATAAGTGTCCTGGCACAATCCAATCAGCTTGTTAGTTCTATCTCTGTAGATTCTGATTCCAAGAATGTACGCGGCTTCTCCCATGTCTTTCATGGAAAAACAACTTCCAATCCAAGTCTTGATAGACTGAAGCAACGGAACGTCATTACCGAGGAGGAGTATGTCATCGACATACAGTACAAGAAACGCAATTTTGCTCCCACTAGTCTTCTTGTATACACATGCTTCTTCTTCGTTCTTGATGAAACCGAATTGTTTTACTGCTTCATCAAAACGAAGATTCCAACTCCGTGATGCTTGCTTCAATCCATAAATGGATTTATGAAGTTTGCATACCTTTCCAGCGTTTTTAGGATCAACAAAACCTTCAGGCTGTGTCATGTACACATCCTCTTCCAGAATACCATTCAGGAATGCGGTTTTGACATCCATCTGCCAAATCTCATAATCATAATGAGCAGCAATCGCTAGAAGAATCTGAATGGATTTAAGCATAGCTACTGGGGAATAGGTTTCATCATAGTCAATACCATGAATTTGTTTGAAACCTTTAGCCACCAATCTCGCTTTGTAAATCTGTACATTTCCATCCACATCAATCTTCTTCTTGAAGATCCATTTACACTCAATGGCTTTTACACCACTAGGTAAATCGACCAAGGACCATACTTGGTTTTCTGACATGGATGTCATTTCGGATTTAGAGGCTCCAAGCCACTTTTCGGAGTCCGGGCCCATCATTGCTTCCGCAAAGGTCGCTGGTTCGTCACCTTCAATGATCATCAGATCATTTGAATTGGTTACGAGAAATCCATAGTATCTCTCGGGTTCGTGACGGATCCTTCCGGATCTGCGAACTTCAGGCTCCACAGGCGCCGGTTCCACAGAACTTTGTGGATCCAACTGCTGCTCTTCCTCAACAGGTTGAGAAGTTTCCTGTGTATCTTGAATTTCTTCAAGATGTACTTTACTCCCACTGTTTTTCTTAGAGAGAAACTCCCTCTCAAGAAAAGAACAGTCCCGAGCAACAAATACTTTGTTCTCAGATTGGTTGTAAAAGTAGTATGCCTTGGTTTCCCTAGGATAACCAACGAAGTAGCAATTATCTGATTTGGGTGCAAGCTTGTCAGAGATTAAACGTTTGACATAAGCTTCACAACCCCAAATCCTCAGGAAAGACAAATTAGGAATTTTCCCAGTCCACAATTCATGTGGTGTCTTATCCACCGATTTAGATGGCACCCTATTTAGTGTAAACGCAGACGTTTCTAGAGCGTATCCCCAAAAGGATAATGGAAGATTAGTATGACTCATCATAGACCGAACCATATCTAATAAGGTTCGATTTCTCCTCTCTGACACTCCATTCCATTGAGGTGTACCAGGAGGAGTGAGTTGTGAAACAATTTCACACTCGCTCAGATAGTCACTGAACTCTTGGCTTAAGTATTCTCCTCTGCGATCCGATCGCAGAATTTTGATACTTTTGCCAAGTTGGTTCTGTACTTCATTCTTGAATTCCTTGAATCTATCAAAGGATTCTGACTTGTGTCTCATCAAGTAGACATAGCCATACCTACTGAAATCATCAGTGAAGGTAATAAAGTACTTGTAATTTCCTCTGGCAACAGTACTCATCGGCCCACATACATCAGTATGAACAAGGCCCAACAAGTCACTGGCCCTTTCATTTGGTTTGTTGAAAGGGGCTCTAGCCATTTTGCCCACCAAGCAAGATTCGCATTTCTCACATGATTCAAAATCAAATGAGCCCAGAAGCCCATTTCGATGGAGCCTTTGGATGCGTTTCTCATTGATATGGCCCAAACGACAATGCCATAAGAAAGTCGGGTTTTCGTCATTTGACTTAAACCGCTTTGTATTTATGTTAAAGACAGGCATTTCTTGATTTAAAACATATAACCCATTTTCTAATGGGGCGCTACCATAAAATGTACCATCACGATTAAAAGAACAAACTTTATTCTTAACAGCAAAATCAAAACCTTCCAAATCCAAAACGGAAACTGAAATTATGTTTCTGCTTATCGCAGGTACAAAGTTGCAATTATTCAAAGCTAAAATCATGCCCGAAGGTAAAGACAATTCATAGGTGCCTACGGCCAGTGCAGCAACCTTAGCTCCATTCCCGACTCGTAGCTCCACTTGTCCTTTCTTAAGCGTTCTACTGTTTCTTAGTGCCTGCACATCAGTACAAATGTGAGCACCGCAGCCGGTATCCAATACCCACGAAGTAGAACTAGAAGATATAACATTAAGTTCGATAACATAAATACCTGAGTCAGACGCATCATACGTCTTCTTCAGCTTCTTGTAATCTTCCTTGAACTTCTTGCAGTCTCCTTTCCAATGCCCCAACTGCTTGCAGTAGTTGCACTTATCCTCAGCAGAAGGCCCGGATTTGGGCTTGGGCTTGGGCTTGTCTTGACTTTCAGTCTCGACAACCTGGGCCTTTCCCTTATCCTTCTTAGGTTTCTTAAACCTTTTACCCCCTTGTACCATCAGGACACTGGGAGTAGCCTTCTTGAGATTCGGTTCTGCTGTCTTCAGCATACCGTGCAACTCAGTCAATGTCTTAGTCATGTTTTGCATGTTGTAGTTCATAATGAACTGATCAAAACACGACGGCAATGACTGCAGAATCATGTCAGTGGCCAGCTCCTGGCTAATGGCACAGTCCAGTTTCCCCAGGTTATCAATGTAACCCATCATTTTAAGGACATGAGGACTTACTGGACTGTCCTTAGCCAGCTTGCAATCCATGAGAGATTTAACCGTCTGGTATCTCTCTGTGCGAGCTTGCTCCTGAAACAAAGCTTTCAGGCTGTTAATCATCTCAATGGGTGACAACACGTTCTCATATTGCTTCTGCAGCTCAGAGTTCATGGTCACCAGCATTAGACAAGTAACATCTTTGACATCCGCTGAATGCTTATCCCAAGCATTCTTTTCTGTCTGCGGAGCATTGGAACGTGGCCTCTCGGTGAGAATTCTTTCAAGGACATATTCCTTGTTCTCTTGCCTGAGAACTATTCTCAGGTTCCGATACCATTCCAAGAAATTAGATCCATTTAACTTGTCCTTCTCAAGGACGGATCTTAGTGAGAAAGTGTTGATGTGATTTGAGACAGACATAGCTGCAATTAAAAGAGGTAAATGTTTTAGTTATAATGCTTAAGGAAATGAGAAATCTTATCTAATAAGAAAACTCGCATTGTATTCATAACTATGTTTCCTCATATGAATACAATGAACCAAGATCCTCAAATCACCAAAATTCGAGTGGACGACTCGCCATCACCCAAACTTTAGTCATCCAGGTAAGCAAATCATTGCTAATTGTACCCAGTACAACTCTTGGTCGCAGATAAGACAATCCATGTCATATCCACTCCGATGTCTCTGGGCCCAGAACTTCTGATGGCCCAGTCAAGTAAACCAATCTCTTCGGTCTTGTGATCATTGACAGTCGCACTGCAAGTCTATCAATGATCACCTGCCTTACTCATGTAGCTGTGGATACCAAGGACTCCAAGACTATCCAATCAGCGAAACGAGTCTTGACAGTAGACAAGATCGGGCAAGACATCAAGATCACTTGATATTTAGTTGAGGAAAAGAACCGATTTATCTTGATGTATATCCAATATACATTCAAGGGTTTATATATATTTATTTAAAACTTTCAGTTTATTTAGTTTAGATTCATCTACAACTTTTAGGATTAAATTGTTCTGGTATATGCAAATATGTAGTTCAACTAGCATGTCTGCGAGCATTGTATCGATCGATGCCAACCATTGGTATCGATCGATGCAATCTAATTTAAACCGCTCTTCGATAACCGGTCTAACCGAATCGAATTTACATAACCGATTCAATCCAATTGAACCAGTTCGGTTTAATAGTCCATGTCGATCGTCATACACTGTGTGTCGATCGATATGACCAAACCAGAACCAATTTGGTTAATCAAAATTAACCGAGCGATACAACCTGTTCAATCCAATTAAACCGGTCTATCAACTTTCTTTGCATGTGTCGACCGACACACCCAGTGTATCGATCGACGCAGCAGGATTACGGGTACTCGATCTCATATCGAAACCCTAAAATTATTTACGGATTTTCGCTTTGTGTCGACTGACACACGCTTTGTGTCGATCGACACTTTGCGAAAAACCCTAAATCTTATTACGAGTTTTCGCTCTGTGTCGACCGACACACGCTTTGTGTCGATCGACACCCTGCGATAACCCTAAAATTTTAACGCGTTCTGCCGCGGCGTGTCGACCGACACACGCTTTGTGTCGATCGACACAGTGCGTTTTCATCAATTCTTCGTCTTTTCAAACAGAACAAAAACGAGAATATAACTTGAAAACACGATTTGAACATGCAAAAATCAATTCAACAACATCAGGATTCGAATTATTTTGCATCATATTCAATAGCTAAACCCTAACACGCTCTGATACCACTGTTGGATCCCTATGGATCTAGGGTTTGATATATTGAATGAAAACCAACCTCGTTCTTACCTTTCTGGCAGCGGAATTGAGATGGTGAACGAGATCAGTGGAGCAACACAAACGCCTTGCCTCTACCAGATACACACGCACGCTTCACTGGAAACGGGATGCTAGTGCCGGATCAACGGGATCGATTCTCTCTGGTGTGTCTAGTGTTTCTCTCTCGAAAACTTGACGGCTCCTCTCGTTTAGGTCGAACTAAAACGAGTTTATTCGACCTAAACTTGCTTAACGGGCCAGACTCAATTAAGCCATAACCCGAAAAGCCTGTTCGGAAAAACCGAACTGTGTCGACCGACACACAAGCTGTGTCGATTGACACAACACCATTATATCGAATATTATGTGTATTTCAATACACATAATATGATCATTGCCACAATGATCATTCCCATGTCGTAGCTTCCAGTTCGCTTAGGTGTGTGACCCTATAGGATCATATAATACTGGCAGTAAATCCACGACCTACAGATTGCAAGAGGCTTCTAGCAAAGCATTGCAAAACCCAATATTATATGAATGTCTGATCTCGACACACAACTATCTCAGGAGTGAGTACAAGTGTGATTTCAGGACACTATCCCAACATTAAGAAACTAACAGGTACTGTTTTCGGGTCGAAGCTGACATTTACACCCGAGAACTCAGTGATCCTACGTCCAAAGAAATGATGACTATTAGCAAATTTGTACACTGTATTGAGAATAAAACCTGTTTATAGTAGATTACTACCTCGAGGTGGTATCTAGCGACCCAGACTTGATCACCACCAGCACCAATACCCTCAACATGACCGAACTGAAACTCCCACTGTCCAGGCATGAATTCTCCATTGACACCGGATGTCAATAACGGCGTAAATACTTTGGATTTTAGATTCAAGCGATTTATGCTTTTTCGTAAACCATCGTAGACCCGGATTCTTCTTCCGCTATTACGTTGTATTGGCTTCCAACCTAAAACCAATTGATGATGACCCTTATCCTATATATATTAGTTAATTATTTCTCTAACTACCGATGTGGGACTTACTTTTCATTAAAATTTCATTAAGGGTATACTGTTAATTAACCTCGTGAGAATGAATATTTTAGATTCATGAGATTTATGCTTTTTCGTAGACCCGGACTTTTCTTCTTCCTCCTCTTCTTCTTCTTCCTCGTCCTCCGCTTCTTCTTCTTCTTCTTCCTCGTCCTCCGCTTCTTCTTCTTCCTCTTCTTCCTGTTTTTCTTCCGCTTCTTCTTCCTCTATTAAGTTATATAAACTTCTAACCTAAAACCAATTGGTGATGAATGGATTGGCCCTTACCCGGTATATATTAGTTAATTATTTCTCCAACTAGCGATGTGAGACTTATTTTTTATTAAAATTTCATTAAGGATATGCTGGTAATTAACCTTGTGAGAATGAATTTAGTGCATTCTCACTTCTCAATTATATAATTAGATCTCTCAACTTCGAAAATCATTACTCCATATAAATTCTACTCTCAACAACTTGCACTAAATACTTAAATTAAGAAGGAAATGTCAATCATATGGTTTTTTATTCAAAATTGTTGATACAAAATTATTCTTTCAAATTGTCCTACAAAACTACATGAGAGAGAAAAATATGAAAAATAAAAAGGTGATTTGATTATTATTTTTTACTTTTCCAATTCAATCTTTATCGATAATAAGATATAATCATATTTTGAAATCAGTAGTCATAAAATTGGTTAATTGATATATATATATATATATTCACTATAACATCTTTTCTTCTATACCAAAGGATGATGAGCATAAAGATATAAATAATCAAAAAAATATGTGGATAGCCGATCAAAATCTAAAAAAAAAAATATGATAAGAAATAAAAACACAAACTTGTAAAAGATAGGTGCTGACCATCATTATCAAGACAAACATGAAACAATAACAACAACAAAATTATATATACATGTGCACTTTTAGTTAAAAAAACAAATAAAATAAAGGGAGTATATATATATATATATATACTTAGTTTATACATTTAATGTAATTAAATCATTAAAGCTCAATCAAGATTTGTCGTAAGTCTTATAAAATTGGAAAATACCATATTTTTATAAAATTATTATTAATTAATTTGAGACACACAAACCAATTTTTACAGTTTTCTTTGTATGATAGTGCTCTCTCTCTATCTTAGACTAAATATTAGTAACTTTAGCTATATTGTATTAATATAGATTATAAATTTAATTATTCATTTTTTAAGATATCAATTTATTTTATATTTTTATTTTTTAAACAAAAAATCTTGAGATCTAAGTGAATAGTTTCAATGGTTAAGTGAATTGTTGCAACTGTCATGTTAAACATTTCAATTGATGGATTTTTGGTAAAATTTGTCAACCATTTCAACAATTAGCTTGCTTATATAAGTTTATGTAGGCAAATATATCAGTAGAGAAGATAAACACAATTTTAAAAAAATATATATGTATTTGTTTCTCTTGTAATACATACAAGAAGATGAAACTTTGATTAGTATTCTACAAGGAGTTGTATGTAACATAAACTTTAAAAGAGTCAAATACTCTTGAAAAATGTATTTTATGTATAGTAGAATCATTATCTAATTTCATGATATGTAACAATAATCCCATAATTAATCACTACAAATATCATGATACTTTATTAATCTTACATATTTGTCATGATGTCACAATCGAAAATGTGTTAGAGCAATAAGCAATTCAAGATTCTCTTAGTTTATGAAATGTCATACCAAAACATGATACTCAACATGCAATTAATTTTTTTTTATTCAGAGCTAACATTTATAGAAAATACAAATAACGAAAAATATAAGATGTATGTGATTTATAAAGAATATTTTGTTATTCACCATTATTTTTTGAAGTGATCTTACGGTTATGTTTTCGATGTCGAATGTATTTTTACATGATTTAAAACAAGTCACAAGCGTCATTGTTACTGCTTCAAGCTACGGTCTTAATTTAGTAAAAAAACAAATTTGAATACATAATTTACATACGACCAATAATTAAATATAAATATTCAATAGTTACAGATATATTAAAAATTAGTTTTGAAATACTAAAATTAAAAAATACTTATTTACATTCAAAAATTATACTTATTTAAAATGAAATTGGGTGATATAAATCAATATACATGAATAATATTTTTATTAAAAATCTGGTGTTGTTAATTTGATAATTAGAAATTGAACTTTTTGATGACAAAAAAACCCTTACCTGACGATGGATAGCGCGTGTGTCAGATTTATTTATGACAAGGAGATTTTTGTTTTCAAATCTCCAGCTTCTTAAATATTAGATTTAACAAAACTTTTATGTGTTAATTTGTGAACCACATAACCAAATCTCCAACGGAAGGAACGTGGAATGTGCATTGGCTTGAATTATAGGATAACACATGATGTTCCACAACGTTCATAGTTAAAAGGTTGCAATGACTTCAATTATAGGGTAACACAGGATGTTTCAGAAACCAGACTCTGCCATTAAATCCCATAAGGTTGGTGAAAAAACAGAGGTCAAATGTTTTAAAATTGTGTGGGAGGAGTTTAAACGTAAAATAGTTTGACCAAGATTATGATTGGTGTTAAACGTTAACGGAACATGATAACAGCTATTTTTGTTGATCGATACATGAAAACGTCAGATAACGGCTAAGACTTCAAATTAAAGAGAAATATGTGCAAACAATGATAAATAAAAAGATGGTCATAACCCAATGTATAAGATCATTTATCAAAATGTTCGTTACGGATAAACAC
Organism: Orychophragmus violaceus; assembly: GCA_030180135.1. Lineage (NCBI taxonomy): Eukaryota > Viridiplantae > Streptophyta > Magnoliopsida > Brassicales > Brassicaceae > Orychophragmus > Orychophragmus violaceus. The sequence continues at coordinate 90,024,242 of CM058238.1, forward strand.
CAAAATTACATTTACCACATGTAATGGAAATAAGTGACAATATTTTATGTAATTGACCATTATTGACATATTCTATATTGTTGAATGATAACAAAGTTTAAATTTTCCTCTAAAATATAAATTAACTTAACACATCAACATCTAGTTAACGTTTAATAGTGAGAGTTTAATGCAATAAAGATAAATTTATGTAGGTTGTTATGTACATAACTCAATTAGCAGATATTAACATTATCATGTAATACAACTACAAAAGATATCTAACTAAATACAATTAGCACCTAATGACATAATATTTAGACGATAACCAACCAAACCAACACAGCGGCCGACATTATTAGAAGCTAAAGTATTGAATGATCATATAATCTATTATAAGATAAGTGGATTCAATTGTCTCTTCTAAGCTGTTATTTACAATAACGCAGTTAGCAGATATTAAAAATGTCGAGTAATACAACTACAAAATGTATCACACCGAATACAATTAGCACCTAATGACATATTATTTTTAGGGGCTAATATTTCCATGAGCAAAACACATTGTTGTCCAGATGCCTAAATATTAGATTTCAACCGCATGTTAATTATATTTTTAAAAAAAAGATTTTATGACACACATCCTAGTCTATAGCTCCTATTCTTTTTAGACTGCGAGTGATTGGTTTTTTTGGCAGGGGCACATACGTATAAAACCAGGGGCAAGTGCATTCCACAGGCACCACTATTCAGCCCATTTAATTTCTTTATCTTCTCTGCATATACAATGCAATTTCCCAATGAAATTCTGCTCCGGTTTTATACATAGTTTCTTTGTAATTGTTTATGGGCTTTTAAACCTTTCTTTACATCAATTTTGTTTTAAAAATATGTCACCCACTTGAAAATCATTAAGTTATATGTTTGGAAATGTATTTGTTAGACTTTTAGAGACTGATGCACATTTTAAGATTCGTGCATTTTCCTTTAGAAAATTGCTGACTTTTGTAAGTGCTTTTTTTTTTTATTTAAATTTTCTCCGTCCCTGTGTTCTCCTAAGCGTTGGAATTTTTGTTTGTTCTGCATCAGTGGAATACAAATGTTTACATGTTTATTGGGAGTTGGGACATACATAAGCCCGTGAATGCATTTTCTGGGCTTGAGCCTAAATCATCCCCGATGTTTATTTTTTGAAAAAGGAGTGATCGGGATCTCAATCTTGCGTTGACTTTGGCAATGAAAGAGCTCCAACATTGCTCCCATGAATGCGTGTTGACATCGCCGGAGATTATCGCAAATGGCATCTGCAACATCTGTCACAGAGATGAACCTGTAGAGATCGCTTGTATCCCACACAAAGTGTCACATGAATTTCACTCCGAGCATCCTTTGGAGTTTTGTCTCCGAAAACTTGATCAAAAACCAGGACACATCATCTGCTCTGGTTGTGGGAACATGTCTTCAGGGTCTTTTTACAGGTGCAAAGAGTGTGAAATCTACTTGGATCTGTGTTGTGCCCTCTTGCCAAACATTTTCAGAAGCTGGGATGCCAAAGACAAGCTCCATTACAGCCATGCTCACTTGCTTAAGAGGTGTAGACCAGGTCCAGATGCCAGAGGTTCTTGTCTGTTGTGTGAGCTTTCACTCTCGCCTTCTGCAGTATGTTATGGTTGCGTTCATTGTTACTCGTTTGTTCACGAGCGTTGCCTTGATTTCTCAAGCGCCTCGACTACACCCACAATTGTGGTCCTGGAATAACTTGTATTGGGTGTGGAAACGCAATTGCTAGTGTCCCGATTGGTTGTTTAGAATGCAAACTTTACCTTCACCTGAGGTGTGCGGATTCTTTGTTGCGAGGTCTTATGCACAAGTGGCATAAACACTTACTGTTTTACAAAGCTGCTGGTGCTAAAACCGTTTTTGAATATCGTGCTTGTGAAATATGCAAGAAAAAGGTGTCATCTCTGTTGAATCGTATTACCACTGCGTGGAGTGTGGTTGGGAGATTCATTTTGAGTGTCTTGAGGTACCTCGGTGTGTTGTAAAGGAAAAATTTCACATCCATCCACTTGTGTGCAGAATTTTCCTAGCTAAGGATGATTCTTTGGAGTATTGTGGTGTTTGTGAGACATTGGTACATGTCGGACATCATGTTTATTCCTGCAAAGAATGTGATTTTCTTGGCCACATTGAATGCATTTTACGCACGGTAAGTCATTGTCTACAACTAACAACTCTGTTCATTCTTAATGAAAAATTGTGATAAACTACTCTTACATGTAAAGGAACATCCGTCACCAATGTATTTAAAAGCTCTCTATTCATGTGGCGAAGACGTCAAAAGAGAAATAAATCGACTAGACTGTGAAACCAACAAATTGGAAAGCAAACTTATGGTATGACTTTATAATAATCAGCATATGTTTCTTTGTTTAGGCCGGCCGGCCTTTCTTTAAATTGTTCTTAGATATATATGGCAGGTTAATGATATTGGCCATACTCATGTGCTGAGATCGAAACAAATGGACATTCAAGACTGCACAATTTGTCATGATAAAATATTTGGTAGCCCATGGAAATGCGAGGGCGAGACATGTATGTTCCAAGCACATGATTACTGTGCGGAGCTAGGGAAACCATCACGGCATCAACTTTATTTGAACCATGATTTGACACTTCTGCCTAGTTACCCTGCAGGGTTTATGACCAAGTGCAACACCTGCAATGAAAACATACTTGGTTTCAATCTCTTCTGCCGTACATGCAATCTAATCACTTGTATGGGGTGTGTAGTAAAATTTAATCAGGTTCTTGGGGTATTATATAGGGGGCAGAAAGTCATTGGAGCCACTGAAGAAGTTTTCACCAAACGTGAGCATCGTTTGTTTCAAGTTAAGGTATCGACGTCATATACAATTCCTTGCACTCTTTGTGATGAGAGGCTGTGTGGAAGAGTTCTGGCATGTATGGAGTGTGGAGATATCTATCATCCTCGTTGTATTGAACTTAAGAAGCAAGGGCTTCTCAATCATCCCCTTCACTCTCACAGTCTTGAAATAGATTGGAGAAATGGATACAAATACAACTGCATTTCCTGCAAATCGAATATTACGAAATATGGCCTCTTCTGTTCCCTTTGTAAAGTCAGTTTCCATATTAGATGCAGTGACGCAGTTGATGTATCAGGAAAGAACGAATTTCATGAGCATACTCTATATAACTTTTGGGTTGATGACTCGAGGGTGATTCGAGCATGCAGTGTGTGTGGTATGCCTTGTGGTGCCTCATTCTACGGCTGTATTGACTGTAACTTCTGCGCCCATCTACAATGTCTTGGGTTTCCTGCCAAAGTGAAGAACCAACAGCATCAACATACTGTCCTAGAATATGCTAGTTTTTCTTGGGCAAAGTGTGCTCTCTGTAGTTTAGATTATTATGATAGGGGCTACTCCTGCAAACATTGCAAGCAGTCGTTTCACATGAAATGCTTAATGTCCACTGTAAAGATTTCATCTATCAATGTTCTAGAAGCCAAACCATTTACTTATTGTATTAATTCAAGCATTTTGTATTATCCGATGTTACACAGGATGACCGGAAAGCTGCATCAGAAGAAGAACAACTTGGAGACATCTATTTTATGTACATTGAGAGACTTCTCTTAAAAATGTTTGAAGAAGAAGAAAAAAAGAAGAGGAGGAAGAAGAAAAAGAAAAGGAAGAAGAAGAAAGAAAAAAAGAAGAAGAAGAGTTGCTCGAAGCTCTAGCTGAAGCCATTGCAGCAAGTAAGTGGTATTTTGGTTCAGCTTCTCCTCTATATGGAATTAGTTACTGCAACTTCTCATTTTCTTCTTATCATGTCTACAGTAGATGAGATTACCTGGTACAGGGAAAGTGGTGAAGACGATGATTTGTGGTACTAGTTTGGTTCTGCTTCCCTCTATCAAATTATGTTTTGCCACTTCTGTTATCTGATGTTACGCCAATTTCTTTTTTTCATGTTAGTATCCATTTGGTTGATTGCGCTTGTGATATGTTTATATGCTTTGTTTCTTTTTCTTTTTTTTCATAGTGGTAGGTATGGTTGTTGTGCCTCTGCCCCTCTGTGTGTTTTTACCATTTGCATTTTCATACTAGTTCCTCAATAATCACCGAGATTACTCAGTCAACAGTGTATAGTAGTCAATGGTAGTAACATTAACTTATAAGAGACTACCATCTAAGAACAAAAAAGGTGACTAGCAAGGTGGTGTAGACTCCAATCCGTGCCTGTTCTACCACCGTCTTCTGCAGCTTGGGGTTGATATATATTTTATTATTTGACTCTCTTTTTACAATCTTGAAGGGATTGTTGGAGGTGTAAAAGAACCAAACAAATATAGAGTGTTGAGAAGTGATTATGAAGTGAGAGATATCCTCGGAGATCTCTGTTTTATAAAATGAGTTCGACGAGTATTCAAGTTAGGGAAGAATTTCGATATCCACCTCTCTCAAACCAGTCTAAGTATTTATAGAGAATTACATAGAGAAATAGATGCTTGTTTCATAATGATGATCTTAGGTCGGCAGTGATGATGACTCCGGTCTGTAAGATGGGACATTATCGTGTACATGGCGACCTTTCCCTTCCTTCGATGCCAGCTTAGGTCAGCAACGATAATGGCTGGACCGTGAGAAGGGACGTTGACGACTTTTCCCTTCTTCCGATGGCATCTACGGTCGGTAGAAGTGATGACTAAGTTATGAGATGGGACGTTGGCATCTTTCTCTTCTTTCGGCGATTTACAGGACGTGGGCTTCCAGCTTATGGGCTTTCAGCTTGTTGACTTCCCAGGTCGTGGACCTCCAGCTCGTTTGACTTCCGGATAGTGAGCTTTCAGCTTGTTGACTTCCCAGATCGTGGGCCTCCAGCTCGTTTGACTTCCGGATAGTGAGCTTTCAGCTTATGGGCTTCCAGCTTGTTGACTTCCCAGGTCGTGGGCCTCCAGCTCGTTTGACTTCCGGATAGTGAGCTTTCAGCTCGTGTCATATTGAGTATGGACAGATAGGGAAGATGGGCCGAGTAAATAACTAAGGGTGTCAAACCCTCCACTAACAATAATTCCATCCAGTTCGATGTATGGAGTATCAAAACGATTGCATCGAACTTTATTTCTAAAGAGTTATTTAGCTCGTGTTAGAAGAATATCAGACCAGTGCGGAGAGAGAGGGGGATTTTAACTTAGAAGCTCGTAGAGATTTTAGCTTGGGAATCTCGACTTGAGAAATTTCGTAGACCTTTTGATTTAGATAATCAGAAAGATCTTAACTCGGGTTTACGGAGTGCGTAGCTCGGAATATGGAGAGCATAGCTCGGGGTACGGAGAGGCGGCTCGGTGGAGAAGCTCAGCTCGGTGGAGATGTGCTCAGGTTTTCTTAGAAGCGAGCTTGATCTGAGATGAGCTTATAACAATGAGTTGATGACGACGTGCTAAAAAAGGCTCCAGAGGAGCTCGAGCTAGGTTGACATAGCGTAGTTCTAAATAGAAGAAGATCGTAGACGAGCTTTTGTGTTTCGTTCGAACTCGTTTGGTCATGACTGCTTGAGATCGTGAGTTGACAACGAGCTCATAATGACGACGAACTCATGGCGACGACGAGCTCGATGAGGACGAGCTCGTGATGACAATGAACTCTTGACGACGACGAGCTTGTGATGACGATGAGCTCGACGAGGACGAGCTAGTGACGCGACGAACTCATGATGACGACGAGCTCGTGACGACGATGAACTCATGATGAGAATAGAGACAAAGACCGTACATACTCATACTGAGTTCGAAAACGTGTCGTTGACGGAGAACTCGTCATTTCTCGAGGAAGAAGTGTTGTTGAAGATGAGAAAATGACGACGAGCTCGTTCTTGGACCAAAGAAGCTAGGGTGATCGGTCATAGACGCGTGGGAGCTAAGGTCGGGATCGCGGGAATGCAAAGGAAACTAGCTCGCGTCGTCTTCAGCTCGGCTGGTGGAACCATAGCTTGGGACGTGGAGCAGCTTGGCTGAGTGAATTTTACAGCTCGGGGGTGCGACGTTGCAGGCCTGGATGCTCTAGCTCGGGTCATGGAGATCTCCGGTCGGGTGTAGCGGAGAAGCTTAGTTCTGCTCCATGTCTCGGCGACGGGAACATCTAGCTCGGGTCACGGACTCGCTCGCACAGCTCGGGACGCGGACGAGCCAGCTCGGCTGTGGAAGCTCAGCTCGGGATGCACGAGAGTTCTGCTCCATGTCTCGGCGATGGGAACGTCCAGCTTGGGTCACGGACTAGCTCTCACAGCTCGGGACGTGGACGAGCCAGCTCGGCTACGGAAGCTCAGATCGGGATGAGCGGGAATTCTGCTTCATGTCTCGGCGACGGGAACGTCCAGCTCGGTCACGGATTCTGGAAGCTCAGCTCGGGATGCGCAGGTCACGGGGTGATGGAGTAGCGAGCTCGGCGGTGAAGCTCGAGCTTGGCGCCGTGGAGAAGCAGCTCAGTCCATCGTGGAGAAGCAGCTCGGGTCCGCGGGAGGCTTCAGCTCAATGACTTGGAGACGTTAGCTCAACACAGTGGAGAAACCAGGTCGGACTACGCGGTGCAGCTCGAGAGTCATGTAGCTCGGGGTCGTCTTCAACTCAGTCCGTGGTCAAACAACGACGTTAGAGTTCGGGACCGTGGAGGTGATGCAGCTTGGACTACGGCGTTGCAGCTCGGGCCGTTGAGGTGATGCAGCTAGGGATGCTGGAGAAATGAGCTCGGGATGACTGAGGCCGAGCTCGGGATGATGGAAGTCAGCTCGGCGCGGTCGTCATTTCGGGTTTGAGAGAAGTTGCAGCTCAGGCTTGCGGAGAGACGCGCTCAGGATGACGGAGGTTAGCTCGGCTTGGTCGCCAGCTTGGGTTTGAGAGAAGCTGCAACTCGGGCTTGGAGAAGGAAGCTCAGCTCGGCATGGTCTCCAGATCGGGTTTGAGAGAATTTCGAACTCGACGTGTCGGAGATTTCAGATCACGGATGCGCATTCGGCTCGGGTATCATGGAGGCTACTCAGCTCAGCGTCGTGGAGACTGACTCCGTGTAACTTGACCGCGGGAGCTTGGGAACGGCGTTTTCCAGCTCGGGGGTACAGTGTTGTAGGTCGGGAAACTCGGGCGAGGACTACAACCCGGGAAATGGGCTCAGCTCGGGAATGTTGAAACGCGGGAGCTCGGGACAAGACTGGAGGAGCCTCCATTGGCGATGTTCTCCAGGTCCGGATGGCTGAGCTCTACAGGTCGGGAAGTGCGCTTCAGCTCGGCGATGACTCTCCAAGAGCGGGAATTATGGCATTATGAGCGGGAATTATGGCATTATGAGCTCGGTATATATATATATATGTATATATATATATGTATATATATGCGTATATATGTGTATATATATGTATATACATATATATATATATATATTTTTTTTTTTTAAATTATGGTAGGGATATCGCAAGATCGACCTTAATTTTTTGGAATTTGGGTTAGTTTTCTAATGCGAGGCGATAGCTCGGCTTGACACTTAGTGAAAGTGTGTGTTTGGTGCGAGTAGCAAGTTTAGCTTAAACACTTATTCTATGTGTGTTTTTGTGGTGCGAGTCGGAACTCGGCTTTTACTCCCTTGTTCGTAAAAGCTTTTTAGGCTCTTTAGATTTACGGAGCTTACACTTAATGGAGTGCGTTCAAACACTTATTGTTTTGTGTGTTAATTTTATGAATAAGAGCTCGAGGAGCTCATCACAGGGACGTGGAGAGCTTGTCATTAAACGAATGGTTAGCTCGTCGGAGAGCTCATGCTCGCCGCTGAGAGGACAAAGGTGAAACACGCTGGAGAGCTAGGGTTCTCAAGATCGTAAAAGGGATGGAGAGTTGTAGCTCGTCATAGAGCTGAAACTCATTGGAAAGCCGGAGCTCTTCAGACAGTTATAGCTCTTCGGAGAACTTGAGTTTTTCATAGAGCTGGAGATCCGGAGCTTGCCAGAGATTCGGCGCTCGTCGGAGAGCCGGAGAGCTGGAGCTTGTCGGACGACACTAGCGAGGTCGTAGGTAGAAAATGCGGGCAAGGTCGTAGCTAGGAAATGCTAGCAAGGTTGTAGGTAGACAACGCGGCAAGGTCGTAGCTAGGTAACGCTAGCAAGGCCGTAGTTAGGCAACGCATGCTCGGCCGTTGCTAGGTAACGCAAGCAAGGTCGCGATGACGTTCGAGCAAGGTTGTAACTAGACGATGCAAGTGAGGCCTTAATTAGACAAACGAGTGGGGTCATAACTAGACGATGCGAGCGGGGTCGTAGCTAAACGATGCGATCGGGGTCGTAACTAGATGATGCGAGCGGAGTCAATGCTAGACGATGCGAGTATCTTTACCTTTGGAGTTTTGGGGAGATTTGGATAATGTCATAAAGTGTGAGCTCGGTTTGGGAGATGAGCTCGGTTCCGTAGATGACGAACTGTGAGCTAAATTGTGGGTGGATCATGTCTTGTCTCAAAGGAGGGATGAGCGATCGTCTCGTTATGACATGCTGCTCTTGACGAGAGTTTTCGCTCTTGGCATTGTGATAAGTCTAGTTTTAATCCCTATACTAACTGCAAGTGCCCAGTAATGCGAATGTGGTATTTAGGGTATCGAATCCACAAGGACTCAGGGCAACGATAGATTTAGAACAGTCTAGATTAAACTAGGAGAAAGCAAATGTGATGAGAAACTAAAAACAAAGCAGGAAAGTAAATCAGTAGCAGGATTTGTTGTAGGCAATTAACTAAAAGCTCTAAGTCTAGGGAGTTCTCAGGAAATCAGACAAGCAGATAAATCATTCTGTCAAGATAAAATTAAGTACCGTTCTAGAACTCAAACACAAATATAGAATTAGCCAACTTTCGTTGTGAGAATTCTCTAAGCCTAATTGCAGAAATCCAAATGTCTTTGTAATTCCTAACAGATTAAACCAGCTTTAAGATTAAGTTCGTTATGTTCACAATTCAATTAAACCAAATTTCTTTGCGAGTAATTCAATTGCTCAACCTAAATAGTTCAGATTCTAAACCACACTTTCGTGTAAATTTAACAACCTAAGATCTAGATTCTAAGTGATCAGATTAGAAACTAGTGTTAAACACAATTTAGATCGAAGAACAATTATGATATGAATCCTTAACTGAATTAATTAAGTCTAGCTAGTCATAAAATCCCTAAACCTAACTATGAATCTACTCAGACATAGAATATGAAAACATAATCAATGAATTAATAGATTGCATAAAAGAGAATATAAAAGTAAAGGCGTTCGAAATCTTCTCCAAAAAGCAGAAAGCAGTACAAGAATCAGATCAGCCCCAAGCTCTAAAAATTCTATGCTCAAAGTATGAAAGCGTATCTTAAAACTGATGTAAAAACCTAATTATATAAACTAATCACGTCTTGGGGCTTCTTTGTAATTATCGGGAACTTCTGGGCAATACTGCAATATCTTCATTCTTCATAAACCGCCGAGTTTGGCCCATCTCGCTGGTGTGTCGATCGATGCACGATGTGTGTCGATCGATGCATCACTCTGTTTTGGACAGTGAGCTCTATCTCTCGGGTCAAATCACCAAAATGCTCCAAAAAGCTCCAATAACTCCAATTCCGCTCCAAACGTGCTAGTACCTAATAACACATGTAAAAGACTCTAAAGAAACACTAAAAGACTCTAAAACACACTTATATCATGGTCTAAAACCGGTAAAAACCATGATATATCAACTCCCCCACACTTAGCCTTTGCTTGCCCTCAAGCAAAACAGAGAACTAAAACATGGTGAAGAGGTTTGAAAACTTTCAGAAACTCTTTTTTATCTTAGAAGCAACAACACTCAGATTCCCCTTAGTATGCCACTGAAATAATCACCTGCAAGACATCAAGACCAACATGTCCTTCCCCCAAACTTAGCAACTGTCCTAAGTAAACTCCACAATCAATCCAAGCAATTCAAATTCACCCTACTGACTTCTATAAGCTATTAAGTGCGGTCTCACCTAAGGATTATCGATCAAAGGGTACATGAATTCTTACTTTGTCAGCTCTAGACCACCATACTATCTTTTTCTGGTTCCTTTTCTTCTCTTTTCCCTTCCTTAGCATTCTGATTTTTCCCCATTGGGTATCATTTTATTTTTTTATCAGTGCTCTTCCCGTTAAGGGGTGTACTTTGGACACATTCCATGAATGCACATGAGGTAATAGTGTTTGCTACTACTCCTGTGACCACTTCAGAGCTACTAGCTCATCCTCAGTTTATTATTATTATTATTTTTTTACTTTATGGAAGGGGAGAAGGGAACCATACTCGGACAGGTTTACAAGCTGTGTCAGAACTAACAAAGGAATCCCACTCAAGGTATACCAAGCCCTTAGGTGAGATTTAAGTCAAATTAAGGGTGAAGTCAATGAAGGATCCTCTAAATACATGAATTGATATGGGTGTACTCAGTAGGTTGATCCGTGTTGGGTTTTCTAATAGTCATAGATAGTTCCTGCAACTTCATCCCAATGGTTACTTAAGTTCCTGCAAGTTGTTGTTAACTTCTCAAAAATTCACTGTTTCTTACTTAAACTTGTTTTGACTCAATAAAATAATTTTTTTTGAAAAACAGGACTGACTCTAAAAAAACAGAAAGATAATAGTCAGTACCACCTCCCCCACACTTGAAACACTCTGTCCCCAGTGTGAGATCTGAGATTCACACTAAGAATTTGTAATCATGGATTTGGACTTTAGGATATAGAAATGGTATAGATTTCCTATGAATCAAAGACTTTATTGAGATTGATCGTTGAGATAGAACAAACACAATCGAAAAGAGAGTACAAAGTATGATGATCGAGCTATCTAGTCGAAGTGTTCTTAATTAGGGTTGGAATGTATTGACTGAATCGCCACTTCTCCTTTAAATACTCTCGACTTTGATATTCTTGTTCCGATATTTCGGCCTCGTCGTGATAACGATCTCTGAGATTTGCGTGGATCTGTTGAACTGACGAGGACCGGGTTGCTCTATCTCGGCGTCGTCTCCTATCGAGCTCAAGATCGATCGCTTCCAACTTCTGCGTTGCTTGGGCCTTGTCAATCGTATGGGCCCAACAAAGGAATCGGCCGATCTCTCTGTCTTTGATTTTGGAACGGGCTCATGAATATGGGCCTTTGTTTTATTTGTTAATGGGTCGGATTTCTTAGAGGGAAATCCAGTACCAACACCCAGTAGTGTCAAGCTAAGGATCGGTAAAAAGAAAGAAAATGTTAATGGATGTGTTAAGTTCTGTCTGATTTTTACCTCTGTCGCTCATGCATCAATCGATACATAAATGTAACGACCGTTGCATTGCGATTCTGTCGAAACCTGCAGACAAAACTCACTAAAACCAAAAAAACGTAAAATCCTAACAAAAACACCAAAATGAATAGCAAAAACAAAACAATGGGTTACCTCCCACTCAACGCTTGTTTAAGGTCATTAGCTTGACCGAACGAATAAGATCAAGCTCCTGGAGGTTTCAACAGAGACTGTGATTGTCTCTGTGAAAGTCTCCTCATCCAAGGCGGAGAATAAGTTGTCTCACTGTGAGCTAGTCCAAGAAAAGAAGGAGTAAAGTGATCTCCAGGATCTGAAACCAAAGTCTCACTCATATGCTCTTCATATCCATCCTCAATCCTGAAGGTTTGCCCATCAATCTGCGGTTTGCGCAACATATCCATCTCAAAGTGCAGAGGCTCATCTCCCAGATAGAGATCAACAGGACTGTGTCTCACATCTATCAGTGCTCCAGCTGTGGCTAAGAATGGTCTTGCCAGTATCAAAGCATCATCCTGCTCACTGTCATACTTAAGCACCAAGAAGTCTGTCGGAACCAAGTAGTTCCCAACTCTTACTGGGACGTCCTCAAGAACTCTTTCCGGAATCCTTATTGACTGATCAGCTAGGACAAGAGAGGTCCTAGTGGGTGAAAAATCCATCATCCCCAGCTTCTCTGCCACAGAGTATGGCATGAGACTTCCAGCAGCTCCTAAGTCACACAGAGAGCGCTTGAAACCATTATAAAAAATAGAACAACTTAGCACAAATATCCCAGGATCAGGTAGCTTCTTAGGAATCCGAGTTAATAGCACATCACTTATTTGTTGAGGAACCACTATAACCCAATCCTTCATCATCTCGTCCATTGGCAGCATCTTCTCCAAGTACCTTTGCACACAAGGGTGATAAGGTGGATCATCAGACTGTGGAATTTCTTCTAACTTCTCTTCCATCTCTTCTAACTGTCTGACCTCATCAATCTCCTGTTGAGTTATCTCAGACACTCCAGGGAATAAACGATTAAGCTCCTGATCTGCCTCTGCAACAATGCCATAAAAATCATGTGAATCTGTCTGTCCACGACATGCAACGATCGACGCTAGAGGTGCATCGATCGATGCAAATAAGTTTTCACAGATTCCACCCGAGAGATTTTCCTCAAATTCAGAATTTTCAGCCTCTTCCACTAGTTCAGCTGTATTTAGCTCAAATCTTTCACCTTGGTGTGATCCATCATCAATGTACATTGACCAGGCCTTAATGTGGGTGTCTACCACACTATTTCCCTTAATAGAGCTTAAAATTTGGCTCACCTGAGTGTCCAATTGCTTCATATGAGTACTTAAGGACTCAAACTTCCCATTGAGATCCTCATAAACAGCATCTAACTTCCTGTTGCAGTCCACAACAATCTTAGTCTGTCCTTCCAGCAGCTGCTCCATCATACTCTCCATCTTGCTCTCATGAGCATTAGCAACAGGAGGTGCTTGGTAAGAGGAAGATCCATAAGTCCTCTGATTACCTTGTTGAAAAGGCTTCTGGAAACCAGCATTCTGTCCAAAGCCAGAAGAGTTTTGGTTGCTTGTGAAAGCACTCTTCTGTCCACTGAAGAATCTATTACCTTGCTGTCCTCCAAACCTGTTTCCTTGGAAACCAGATCCTCCAATGTAGTTCACATCCTCTTCCTGACCATCTTCTTCAGCATTGATCACTTCAACATCTTGAGCAAAATGGACAGCTTTCTTCCCAGCTAGAAGATTGCAAACAGTGTCCAATTTACTCCTAATATCAGCAATCTCCAGATTCTCTATCTTTCCACCAGACTCTTTCCTTCTCCTATCAGTAGTCTTGCAAATATTACTGCTTACTAAGTTATCTATCAGTTGCTTAGCTTGCTCAGGAGTCCTAGTGTTGAAATTTGCATTGCTGGAATTATCCAACGCAGTCTGGTATGGGAGATCTATACTCTAAAGAAGATGCCCAACAATGTTACCTCAGTGAATCCATGATTGCGGGCAGTCACGTTGGTACTTCTTAAACCTCATCCAGGCAGTCTTAAGAGGCTCTATAGGACCTTGGAAGAAAGTGAGGATGTCCTGTCTTGACTGATCAGAGCGAGCATCATCATAGAAGTGTCTCAGAAACTCACTCTTAACAACATCCCAAGTAGTAAACTTCCCAGGTGGAAGTTGTTTCAGCCATGCAGCAGCATCTCCAGCGAGAGAGTAGGGGAAGAGTTTGAGAAATAGATAGTCATAGTTCACTCCATCATACTTCATCCTAGTGACTATGTCCTCAAACTCATCTATATGATCCATTGGCTGCTCATTAGGGAAACCATGGAAGGCATTATGCCTCAGAAGAGAGTAGTAGATGGTCTTGATCTCGAAATCATTCCTCTCAAAACCAGGAGGTACAAGAGCTGACCGGTTAGCATGAAACTCATCCGGACGGTTATAGTCAACTAAGGTCCTCTCATTAGCAACAGGAGGATTAACCATTCGCCTCTCCTCTTGGCCTTGGCCTTGTCCTTGGCCTTGCTCTTGTTCAGGCTCAGGGATCACATTCCCTTCAGCATCAATCCGTTGCCCAGCAGCATTGTACGGCTTGTTTTGTCGGTCCCTAAGGGTACCTTGAGCATCGGGCATTATAATCAGACGTTCTTAAACCATCCTTGCTCTTTGAACTTTCCTGTTAGTCCTCTCTAGTCTAGCAAGCTCTTCAAGTTGGAAATTAACGAGGTTAGTATTCAGATTACTTCTGGTATCACGCGTCTGCATAAACCGTTTGTAATCGCAGTGCAACGATCGACTCAACTCCAGTCGCTTAGTAACGATCGACACAAAAGAGGCAACGATCGATGCTAGGCGATTGTTAAACCTGCGACAGAGAAAAACAGAGAAAATTTAGTAACTAAAACAAAAAATAAAAATCCTAGTCTAAACCCTAAGTTCGAATCTATCGAAGACTCCAAAGAATCCCCGGCAACGGCGCCAAAAACTTGATAGGTCTAGTTTTAATCCCTATACTAACTGCAAGTGCACAGTAATGCGAATGTAGTACTTAGGGTATCGAATCCACAAGGACTCAGGGCAACGATAGATTTAGAACAATCAAGATCAAACTAGGAGAAAGCAAATGTGTTGAGAAACTAAAAACAAAGCAGGAAAGTAAAATCCAAATGTGTTGTAGGCAATTAACTAAAAGCGCTAATTCTAGGGAGTTCTCAGGAAATCAGACAAGCAGATAAATCATTCTGTCAGGATAAAATTAAGTACCGTTCTAGAACTCAAACACAGATATAGAATTAACCAACTTTCGTTGTGAGAATTCTCTAAGCCTAATTGCGAAAATCCAAATGTCTTTGTAATTCCTAACAGATTAAACCAGCTTTATGATTAAGTTCGATATGTTCACAATTCAATTAAACCAAATTTCTTTGCGAGTAATTCAATTTCTCAACCTAAATAGTTCAGATTCTAAACCACACTTTCGTGTAAATTTAACAACCTAAGATCTAGATTCTAAGTGATCAGGTTAGAAACTAGTGTTAAGCACAATTTAGATCGAAGAAAAATTATGATATGAATCCTTAACTGAATTAATTAAGTCTAGCAAGTCATAAAATCCCTATGAGAATCCCTAAACCTAACTATGAATCTACTCAGACATAGAATATGAAAACATAGTCTATGAATTAATAGATTGCATAAAAGAGAATATAAAAGTAAAAGGGTTCGAAATCTTCTCCAAAAAGCAGAAAGCAATACATGAATCAGATCAGTCCCAAGCTCTAAAAACTCTATGCTCAAAGTATGAAAGCGTATCTTAAAACTGATGTAAAAATCTAATTATATAAGCTAATCACGTCTTGGGGCTTCTTTGTAATTATCGGGAACTTCTGGGCAATACTGCAATATCTTCAATCTTCATAAACCGCCGAGTTTGGCCCATCTCGCTGGTGTGTCGATCGATGCACGATGTGTGTCGATCGATGCATTACTCTGTTTCGGACAGTGAGCTCTATCTCTCGGGTCAAAGCACCAAAATGCTCCAAAAAGCTCCAATAACTCCAATTCCACTCCAAACGTGCTAGTACCTAATAACACCTATAAAAGACTCTAAAGAAACACTAAAAGAATCTAAAACACACTTATATCATGGTCTAAAACCGGTAAAAACCATGATATATCACATTGTAGCTGAGTTTGTCTTGGTGAAGGAGGTCATTTGAATGTCAGAGCTCTTCGCAAAGCCTGATCTCGCCAGAGTGCTGGAGCTCGTCGCGGAGATTGATCCCGTCGAAGTGTTGGAGATCGTCGCAGAGCTTGATCTCGTCGGAGTTCTGGAGCTCTTCGCAGAGATTGATCCTATCAGAGTGATGGAGCTCGTCGCAGAGATTGGTCCCATCGGAGTGCTGGAGATCGTC